>PVIA01003944.1:0-152369 GCA_004024845.1 Tonatia bakeri
GGGTCCCTAAAGCCTCTGAAATTTAGGGGTTCACTGACCACTGCCTGGAAAAGACTGATCTAGTCCAACGTCTATTATTTTTTAACTAAAAATGACAAGGTACTATTCACAAGCAATTCATAAGACACATTTTTATTTAAGGCTGTAATATATGAACACTATCAGCTACTAAAAAGGCATTGCTTTTTTTAAAAGTCTTTAGCGTTAAACCAACAAAATGCTATAACTGAATATACATTATTTCAAAAAATACTGAAGAATATCTATAAAACCAGAAACAGTATGTATTTTTAAAGGTGCAACATTATATTGCCCTTTGGACTCTGAGGTCAATCTTCAAGGACAGATCTTGAGACCTGCAGCTCTGGGAATGGTGAGTGGCCATGGACAGGAGGACGGGGGAGTGAGACAGGTACGTGTATCTCCCCTCACTGCTTCGCACCACTACCCAGAACCCCCAGTTCATAATCAAATAGGATGTTCAGTGATGTTATGTAGTACAAAAGGACAACCCTGGTTGTATGCAATGAGCACATTTTGGGACTCCTCCATTTTTTATCTTCTCCGCTGCAGAGAAGCAGCGTGAACTGGTGTTCAGAAACAGTCGCAGTAGCTGCAGACCTAGGGTACAGGCAACAGGCTCCAGCTGACCGCCTGTGTGCCTGAAAGGGACACTTGCCAGTCTCACTACCTCTGCCCATCCCCCTTTCCATTACTGGGGGCGGGGTGTCTCCAGGTTTCCATAGAAACAGGAAGAGAAGCCAGAGCACAGCAGCCACGTGGTGGAGGGAGCCACCTACTCTAAAACTGCCAAGTCCAGCCCAAAGAAACCAGGAGAATTAGGAGATCACAGAGACGTTGCCAACCCACCATGGCCACTGTGGCCATCCCTGCCTGGTGCCTTAAAGAGAAAATAATGACAACTATCATGCGGCTAGCAAAGAGCCACCAGAGAAAAGTAAACTGACAAAAATTGGGACTTTAAAATAAAAGCATTAGGTACCATCTCTCTAGGCAGCAATCTGGCCATACAAAAACAAACCATTAACATGTCAGAAATTTTGACCCACGAACCCTAATTCCTGGGAATTTATTCTAGAAATTCAAAAGAAAGAAGCAATGTGTACAAAATCTTTCTCAAGTAGTAATGTTAAATAAAAATTAACATTCAATAGACAATTATTACTCTCTTTAAAAATATTTGATGTGTACAAATACAGGGAAATGTGAGCTTAAAACTGAAAAAAGGGACGTAAATTATATACACACTATGATTACATCTATGTATAAATATGTTTCTATACGGAAAAAATGTGAGTGGCCATAGAGAAATACATATACATAGCTCTTGTTTAAATAAAGCAGTTATAAAGGTAGCTTTGGCAAACTTATTTTATTATTTTTAAAGGCAGGAGAAGAATGAGAGGGATTAGAGAATTGCAATAAGCAAGTTTATGGTCCACAAACCTACTTACCTCATATCATTCAATACCTACAATCAGGAGCAGCCATATTAATTCAAATTTTAAACATTCCCATCATCCCAAAGGGTGTACTTGCAACCAAAAACTTTTGACTGAGCATTCTCTCTACTAACTAGTGACAGATTCCTTTGACAAGGACTTACACGGGTTCAGATGCTCCAACACAAGTAACATGGAGAACAGAGACAGCCACACCACACGGCTACCCTGCATCTCCTGATGTTTAACGAGCAATGGGAAACGACAAACAGACTTTTTTCCAAGTGCCATCCTACTTCTAGAACCAAAACTAACACTGCATGTAACCCCCAAAGGAAGGCAAAAAAGAATTACCGACACACTCCAACAGTGTGATCTGGCGAGCCACTGTTCTTTGTACCAGAAAAGGGAGACCAGAGCCGCTTCCCGACGTACACGAATGATCCAATAAATCCTGTGTTTCAAGACAAGGAGAAAAAAAAAAAACTATTGATAAACAGCTGTCAGTGCAGAGTATAAGTGTGCATGTCGCTCTAACTCATACAGAGGCAGCAACCCTGGATGCACATCCCCTTGGTGTGCGTGAGCAGCCCCACTATTGGAAGCACTGGTTTTATTAGGAAAACCCAGAAGCTCGCCCTTTTCCTAGTACAGGAGAGGTTTTCCTGGGGGATAAGTGGTCCTCTCATGCACACATAGTGTTAGAATTAAATATATAAAGAAGCTGGGCGCACAAAGTTGAAGATGCAAATCAGAAAGTCCAGGAAGTAGGCAGAGCACAGGGGAAGCAGGAGAACAGAGAACAAGTGAAGCAAAAGAAGAGCAAGGAACTTCGCGTCCAAGGGCTGTGCAGAACTGGCCACATTCTACACTGCTTGTCAGTATCTAGCAAAGGAGCCACTCTGATTGACATGCCAACTAAGGGGCTCTACTGAGGAAAAACAAAGTAGGAATAAGAAATAGATCAGTCTAATGTTGCCTGTATTAAAAAGGCACAGCTGGCCACGTGAGTCATGAAACCGGTACACTCAAGCAGAATGCAGAACAAAGGGGCCGCAAAATTAACACCTGCGTGTCACGTTTTTAGGTGAGGTAGCCACACATGATAGAAAAACTACAACTTCCATTGAAAACATAAAACCATGCCCTGAATCTACTTCTAAAAAAGGTCATATTGTGAAAAAGATTACCATTCATAAATTTCATAAATTTCCCCTTCTGAGGAAAAGAAGAAAGCAACTAAGAAGCAGAAGTCTTTCGGATCAGAAACAGCTTGTCCGTGATAACCACTGTGCCCATGAAGGCGGAGGTAAGGCTGGAAGAACAGTGAGCTGCCCTGCCTCAAAGTTCATCCTTTCCCAAACATTTTAGCTGGCCTCTTAATGCAAGCCACTCACTTGTTTGAATTATCTACTTTTTTTTTTACTTATTCTGAGCACCACTGTGAAGTACTGTTCATCAGGAAAATTACCAAAAGCTGAACACCAAAGGAAGAAATTTACAGTCCTTAAAAACCACAAAATGGATAATCAACCAGAAATTAAGTATAGACGAAGTACTTTCGCATCTCCCAAACCATTTATTTGATGTTCTTTTTTTCTCTTTATTCATTCAATTTTTCCAGAGAAAAATTCAGAAAATTAAGCTATTATGTTATTTTTTCCATAATATTGAGTTTGGCCAAAAAGTCTGTTACAGAAGTTTTTAAATGAACATTTTAATTTTTAAACAAAAACTTTTCATTTTCACCAATAACTTACTGATTTGGGTATTCTGAGTATGTTGGCAGTCTCCCACTGTTGGCTTCTAGTGGGTAGGGGCCAGGGGTGCTGCTAAACATCTTCCAATGCATAAGACAGCCCCACAGCAGAGAATTATTTGGACAAAATGTCAATAGTGCCAAGAAACTTCGCAAACCACTTTTGACACGTTCGATCAGTCACAGCACCTTCTCCACGTGCTGCACAAATCTTTTTTGTGTTTCACCTGTCTTTTTATCTTTCTCAAAATAGGAAAGCATTATATACCAAAAAAAGATGCATATCTTCTTCCATCTTCAATATTAAAATAGCTGCACAAAAAGTCACCAATTTTGATTTTTTTTAACAATACAATCTAACAAAATTGTTTTGAATGAAGTTAAAGATACCTCAGTGCTACTAGAGCCATGTCCAGAAAAAAAATGAAATGGACTTTTTGGTCAACCGAATGTATAATCTTCGTTCTAACTTAGTTCCTAGCCTTAAGAAGGGGAATGGGGAGGAAATCAACCAAAGACAGATAAACATCTACGTCAGCTCTGGGACCCCAAGGCTTCTTTTCAACACAGGGGAGCTTTTTAGTAGGATGTACTGTGCTGGGTCATAAATGATCACATTGCTTACATGAGGAAGTATGCAGGTCAATAATGACAACTTGTTTTAAATAGTGCTCTGTGTCCTTCTACTGTGCTATCCTGTCATCTAACATGGATGAGTTGAGAAGGCTGTTTAAGCATACATTCCCAGCCCTCTTTCAAAATTAGAGACTATTTAAACAGTAATGTAACCAAGATATTCCTATTATTGCCCACGGTGATTAGTTATGTTAGTTGTTCTAAGGAACAAAGTTTTGAAAATCTATTTTAGAATCTTGCTTTGTTAAAGCTTTGTCAGAATTCAGCCTTGTATTTCCTTGCTCCTAACTCAATAAACTGTTTAATTTTCCTCAAAATATTAAATAAACTTCTAAGTACATTTTTAACAACAAAAAAAACCCCACAACACCTGTAATTCTCTACTTTTTGAAATGAAATGTCTTCTCTTTTCCCAGTTTTTCTGAACCACAATTTAAATACGTAGGTAAAAGGAAGGTAACCAAAGTCCTTCTCCCATTTTCATATCAAAAAGTACACGTGAAGGCAGGCCAGTGATGGGAAAGGCAGCAGTATGGGCTGCTCCCAGCCTGTATCCGCCGCCACCAAATGATTTAACAGTGTACCAAAAATGGTCCGGGTGTAGCAACCGCACCACAAAGCTTGGTAAGGACCAGTCTTCTCCGGCAAAAGGAAGTTGTGTGGCAGGCCTACCTGCAGAACTCAAACACTGTCAGGCTTGTTGTCTCATAGAACAAGGCTTAACACAAACGATCTCAGGTGATACACGATCACGGCATTAAAAAACGTTGAATCCCTTTACAAAATTACTGCCTCGATTATTTCATCAGATTATGAAAAGTCATCTTGATTTGGTACTGGTATGTTTTTAACACCTCTCTAACACTCTCTAATCTTCGCCTTTTTCAGAGGAGGCAACAGGCTCAGCAAAGTATCTCTTTAGAATGTTATTATTTTTCTCTTGAAATTTATGTAACCTAGTTATAGCAAATGACTCCCTTTCTACTTAAAATGTAAAGTTTCTTTAACACTTAACAAATTTAAAGTGCAAAAATAAACAGTCACTTTTTAATATGATATCATCATTTAAAAACACTCAAAAGTGTACATTTAAAACATATAAATACAAAGTTTCTACCCCTGTGCTGTCCATCAGGGTAGTTACCAGCCACATGTCGACAGTGAGCAAATCAACTGTGGCTAGTCTGAACTGTTATAGGCTGTATGTGTGAAATACATACCAGATTTTGAAAACTTAGTTAAAAAAGTAAAATATCTCAATAATTCCTTATGATTATATGTTGAAATGATAATAATTACACATATTAGGTTAAATATATTGTTGAAATTAATATCACCCAGGGTTTCTTTCTTTCTTTTTTCTTTTTTTCACTTTTTTTAAAATGGCTAGTAGAATATTTAAAATTTCTACTGGACATCAGTCATGTAACCAAATGACTGCACTCCACAAGGGGGCAGCACGAGAGCGTGAAAAATTTAATAGCTGCTTTTTTGGGATGTCAAGTTCTAAAGTCTTAAGTGAGAGGGTGTTAAAATAATCTAGAAGGGAAAGTGACTTTTTTCATACCAAACTAAAGGTGTTTTTTATGAAAGTACTTTTATTGTTAACAACAGAGTAACTGAGGTACATGAATTCCAAGGATCTCCCCCTCAACAATACAGGCAACCATTTTCCTTTTCTCTTACTCCCCCCAAATCTGCTAAACTAAATCCCCTCTCCTACTTAATGTAAATGTTGTCTACAGTTAATGTTCTCACACAGGGGAGAGCAGACAGGTACCAGCACATGCTTGCTCAGGGTGTGCCTGGCCAGTGGTATGTGTGCACACTGTTCAGTCACCAGTTACTGCTTAGCGTTTCATGCTCAAAATAAAAAAGCGTCCTCAGCCATTTTCATTATGCTTGGGATTCCCTAGAGTCGCAAACTCACTGCTAACGTGCTGTCTCCAACATTGGTGGTGATGAGCCCTTCGATGGTGCCGTACTCCACATCTCTAGGATTGAGGCGTTCTTGGTTGCGCCTTTTAAACTTTCGGAGAGCGACTCCCAGTAGACAAGCTAGAAGGCATACGGCGAACACTACAGACAGAATAATGAGGCCGACCTCCAAGTGAAAATTCTGTGTTCCGGGAAAGGATTTCCCTGGAAATGGGGGAGAAAATGGTAATTGGCTGTAAGGATCACTGTTTGCTTACTATTTAATATTTATAACCAATGCTCTAACAAGTTAGCTCCAAATCCTGACCACAAAGTCTCACAAGTCACAAAGTGTTAAACTAAAATACCTCCTAACACCTGGCCAATAGCCCAGTCATTTTAACTATTATGCATTTAGACACAACTGGAAAAAAAAATCCATTGAGAACCATCTGTATTAATGCCTGTATGTGAAAGTGCTTTTAAAATATTAAGCACTATACAAATCTCTGGTACTACTCGTATTAACTTGGACTTGATCTGTGAGGGTGTTTTATCATCAGTCCCAGGCAGGCAGACGTTGTGCTCTAATATCCCTAGGAGACAGCGCTGAGTTAAAACCAAATTGCCCAATCTGCGGTTTCTCTCTCCAATGTACCTTGGATGTCTGTTGCTAAATTTTCATTGATCTTTTTATATCAGGATTTCTGCCTGGGAACCTATTCCTTCATCTGTTCTTTTTACTCAACATCTTCAACATTGATTCACTCACTCAAAACAATCATTCCCTGAGTCACTGCTCATTCAGACACTATGTCCTGTATTACCCACTCAAACATTCATGCCCTCCCTCAAACACTCGCATACCACGCAAGGAAATACTCGCAGACTCTCTACTTACCTAGTGAGTTAAATCAAAATTTCTTTTTTTTTTTTTAAAGATTTTATTTATTTATTTTTTTTTAGAGAGGGAAGAGAGGGGGAGAGAGAGAGAGAGAGAGAAACATCAGTGTGCGGTTGCTGAGAGACATGGCCTGCAACCTAGGCATGTGCCCTGACTGGGAATCGAACCTGCGATGGCTGGTTCGCAGCCCGCGCTCAATCCACTGAGCTACACCAGCCAGGGCCTAAATCAAAATTTCTTAGGTGGATAGTGGAAGTCCATAATCAAAAGGTCCCAAAATTATAATTGTCCCTGAATTTCAGACTCTTTCACTAAAGCCTGTTCTTCCCCACATGTGACTTACTCATCTCCATGTCCCTGGCCGCTTCAGAGAGCCAATCTCAAGCCTGATTTCCTTTACACATCTCTTTTAACTTCCCAAATCCAAATCAATCAACAACTTGGCACGTATACTCCATGGCACATGTCATTTGTACGATAAAGTGTAAACTAATTATATACAACATTAAGTCACAAATATTGTGCCTCCCTAATTAAATTAGAAATTCCTTAAGTAAAATAAATAAATTTTCTATCACAACCTAGAATCTAGCAGAGTGCTCTACAGAGTAGGAACTTTTCATATCATAGACAGAATTTTTGTGTGAATGTAGACCTTTCTTCATGTCTATCCATTCTATTAATGATAATTTAACTCAAAAAGTTTAAGAGTGCAGTTTATTCCATCAGGTAGCCTTTTAGTTTTAACCATTTAATGATCTCCCTCTTAAAAACCTTCTCCTATTGTTCAGAATTAATCTCTTCAATATGCCTAAAGGTCATCACCGTAACTTCAAACATCACAACATGACTGTGTTTTCACTTTTCTGTCTCCTCCCTTGCTGACCGACATTTCTGGCAAAGGATGCTCCCCGTAGCTTCTCCTACTCCACTTTTTTGGGTCATTTCTTCTTTTCTCAGTGCAAAATTAAATAAATATGCCTATTAAAAATGGATGACATATGGAAAGTAAATTTGGCTTGGAGTTAATCTATGAAGACTAAGGTACATTAATATTTTTAAGGACTTTGAGATAGTAATTTTGGGCTCATTTTATGGGGAACCAGTTTCAGAGGAGGACTGACCTCTGTTGGCTATTGAATCCATGCTGAATATATTAAAGAGAAGATTCCACATCAGCTACCAGTTCGTGTGAGATCTCACACAGCTTCAACTTTCAGTGATCAGTCACTGGGACGCAGACATGACAGAAGCGGTTAGTGAGCCTTTCTTTGTCTCCTTCCTTATGAAGAGGAAAAGGTATTCCACGCAGGCACCTGAGTCTTATGTCCCTTTGTCCTCCCCTACACACTCAACATGGAGATGAGCATTTACTAAGCAGAATTTTTTCAGGAAATTATAAATGGCATCATGGCTCATTAACTGAAAAGGGTATCAGGAGCCATTCCCTTGCTCATGGATACTACGGGAGATATGGTTGGCCAAGGTGTCCCCAAGGTAAACATCACCTTGTTGACTTTCTCAAAAATGTGCATCCTCCTTTTAGATTCCAAAGGCTGTGCCTTTCTCTTCCTTGCCTAGAGCCATCTCCCTTGTCGCCCACTGCCTCTGGTTCAAAGAGCTGGAGCAAAGCCTTGTGGCCACTTACATCTTTAACCAACACAGAATCAGCACAACACTCACAAAAATCCTCTATCAAGAAAGAGAAAATTCCATGGGAACCTTTAGTGGGCAGCTGGGCCGTGATGTTCCGGTTGCACCAGTCCCCCTGGCAGCATTCCACGGCCTGGCCAGGTGACGGCGGGGTCTTGCAGGTCATCTTCCCCTGCTCGTAGACCTGGAAGCAGCCTTTCTGGTAGACGTGGAAGCCATCATTTATGCTCAGTGAGGAAAAGCACTGCTGGCCTTCACAGTGGTCTTCGTTCCCACAGGAAAGGCCTTCACACACGCACATGTACAGTTTGGGGTTGACCTTGGGCTTCTCATCTGCAAGAGGATAGAGCAGAAGGGGAATAAAATCACTGAGTGGATTTACGCCATTGAGGGAATAATATAGTTTCTCCAAGACCATTATAAACACATTAACCAAACAGAAAGTCAAGCTAAGCAACAGCACTGGCCATGATGTTCATATGCTATTATCTTGTAACTCTAACTGGACCAACCACCAAATAATAATCAGTTCTCAATATATGAACACACTTCCACAAGCAGTGTACTCTTTTAGATCCCACTAAGCCAAAAACTGGTTATCATTTGTCCATGTGCGTCTGAAAATGAACTTCTCCCATTGTGGTTTTCATGTTATCTTTGGCCTGATGGGCTCTCAGCTCCCAATGCTTGCATCAAAAATTATGCTCATCTCTTTTATTTTATGGAAACAAATAAAAGAATGGTTACTAAGTGTGTGGCAGCTGTCAACCCCAGTTCCTGCTAGCTCCACACACATCTCCCACAATCGGTGACACAATGTTAATGGTGCTGCTGCTACCTTCTGCTTCAAAAATATACCAGTATAAAAAGGGTTTCCAAGGCTATAATAACAAATCCATATTATCAATATTTTAAGCTAGATGCCTAGACTAATTTTCAATGGTAGTAATATTGAAGTCTTTACATCAATTACAATATAAGTACATAGCTGCTTACATATTTTCAACTGACAGAAAAAGTTTGGCGCCAATTATTGACAATGAGGGTACAAGAAGACAAAAGGAATAGAACAATTCTGAACATTGATGTTTCAGAAGGGTCCAAGGAGCCGCCCACACCTGGTGGGTCCAAGACACAAGGTAAAGAGGCAAAAATGCATCATCAGAGAAGCACACCCAAGCAGACCTCTTAACTGTCTCTTTCTGAAAACATTCATTTGCAGTTTCATTTTTCAAATCACTCGTTCTTTTCCTTTCCCTTGTTAGAATGCTTAGTTTAGAGTTACTGGTCACAGCAGTTTCCACTGGTGGGAAAGGAAAGTGAAAATACAATATCAACAGCCAGGTCCTAGAAGCCACTGATTAGCTAACTGAGGCCACTCACTGAAGCACTGTCATAGAAGGAAATTCAGCTTAGAGCTTCCTGGGAAGGTCTAAGGCACAAACAGTCTGCCTTCTGATCCTGAACCCTCTGTCACAGGTCTGGGAGAGATCACTTTTTTCTTGAAGTAACAGGTTGGGTGGCTGTGCTTAAGAGACCTTAAGTTAAGGTCTTTGAAAATGTCAAGTTCATTTACACAGATCTGTGTGGGTACGTGCAGAGATGTGGGTTATCTCAAAAAGAAAAAAGCATTCTTAGTCTTCCCTCTTCACGGTGAAAATAGTTCACTGCCCACTGTAATGTGGGTGCCTCATCCCACAGAGCAAGTGCATGCAGACACACAGACACCGGCCTTCTATTTATAATTGACTTGCTAGTTCTTTTGAAAACCACAAGGGGCTCATCCAAAGTAAAGACATGCCTGAAAGCTGAAAATCCAAAATAGCCGCTGACAGTATATGTATGTCACCAACTCACCCCTGAGAATCAAAAGCCCTCAAACATTTTTAATGAGCAAAAACTTTAATGAGCCAAGAGATAGTCTTTATTTTCCCTGCCTAGAGAAATCGAAGAGAAATTCCAGCATCAATCTATTTCTATGAGGATGAGAAACATATATATCTGTTGACATAATCCAGCAAAAAGTTTACACTTGCCAAAAGCGAGTTGAAAGATAATATTTCTAGGGAGTCTAGACATGCCTGTCACTCTTGAATGGCACAAAGCTGGCTGAGGGCTGCCAACTATGCTGCCCAACAGGTGACGATTCTTCGGAGGGACATGGATGGGCAAAAGGGAGGGGGAAGAGTTAACTCTGTCGTATTGATTTGTTTGTGATCTACAGAAGGGAGTTAGAAAGATTATATTTTTAAAGTGTGCAATAATGTAGTTTATGTACATTCAAACCTAAGCATCTATTTTAAAAACATAAATACTTTTTAAGGACCATATATACCCAGGGATAGGTCCCTAACACAGTAAAGAGGTGGTGTCGGTCGATGCTACGTTGGGGGTTGAGGGGTCAGTGTCGTGATAAAGGGGAAAAATAATAAAATAGGAGATTAGCTGTTCATAGACTGATAATGGACTAAAGAGTGCAAAACACCTAACTCGCTGTACCTATGGTCCACTAGGAACAATGATAAACAGTGTAGTTGACCCTCCACCTCCACGGGTTCCGCATCCACGGATTCAACCAAGCGCTGACAGAAAACAACATTTGGAAAAAAGTTACGTTGTTGTTGATGTGGATATACTATGTAGTTAAGCCTGCCATGATTGCATTGTACTGAACACACGCAGACCTTTTTCTTGTCATTATTCCCTAAACAATACCAGTTAACAACTATCCATAGCATTTACACTGTATTAGGTATTACAAGTAATCTAGCGATGACTTAAAGTGGATGGGAGGATGGGCACAGGTCACATGCTATACTCTGCCACTTTACGTCAGACTTGGGCATCCACAGATTGGCGGGGTCCCGGAAGCAATCTCCTGAGGCAACCAAGGGACAACTGTAACTGTAGACCATAGAAGACTCACTCATCATCGATCCTATGGAAATGGATGGTACAGAGGACCAAAGAATTAATGACACTTAGTGATTCTAATTAAAAATGTCAAAGTGAAAAAAGAAAAACACCACAGGCCCAGGCTGGACAGCTCAGTGGTCAGAGTGCCGTCCCACTACGCCAAGGCTGCAGGTCTGATCCTCAGCCAGGGCACATACAAGTCAACCAAATTGATGTTCTCACCACCCCCCACCCCCACCAACCCATTCCTTTCTGTCTATAAAAGTCAATTTTTAAAAACTCAGTAACAATTTTTCTAATGTGCTCTCTCAGAGTGAAGTCTACTATTAAAGATCCAGCCCAGACTGAAATCTAGGTCCATGGAGGCATGGAGGGACACTGCTCTCCAAGGTCCATAGTTTCTAACAGGACATGGGGACAGTGTGACAGAGGTTTGGATTGTAACATGAAGAGTTCTGTCCAGAACTGAACAGCCTCAAGTAAAGAAGGTCTTTAGTAAAATTCAACTCATTATACCTACTATGAGGTCATAAACTAACTCAAATTCACTTATCGAATACTCTCCTTGAATCTTTATATCCCTAGAGTAGTTGAGTACAAATGACCAGGGTTAACCACATTTAAATCGGTCACTCTTCTCAGTAAGATGTCAATGAAACAGGGTTTTCTTATCCTCCCCTTCACAATCAAGAAAAAGAGAAAAAACAGGAAGAAAGACAGCCGTTAATGATTGGTAATAATTAAGTCAATCTCCGATACGGCAGAGCCATAAGCTCGGTCCAACAGTTAGCTAACGGGAAAAAACAAAACCTTCACCAACTTTTTCTAGTTTTGCTTTCATCCTCTTAATTTGTATAATCCCATATAGCTAACTAGCAGGGCTCTTCATGCACCTATTTTGTGTATGCAGCCAAGTATAAAAACCCTAAATTCTCAAGAACGTAAAAATGACCACAAGCACTCATTGCACGCCTGTGCACAAGCGTACACATTATTAAACGCCACTTTGGCAATTTTATCCAACAAAGTGGATTAGTCAAAGAGGTGCCAAAAGGACTTTCTGAGCTAGGATTACTAATTCAACAAAGCAAGTTAAAAGCAAGGTAACGGCATTTTCAGATCTTAATATCCACAATTCAAAGGAACACAGCAGGTCCCAGAATGCCCATGACTCACTGTTTTAGTCTTGTCAAAATTTAGGAATAACCATAACATGTGTGGGCCTGTGGTATTTTATTTGGGACAGGATTGTGGTGGGAGGGGCGTGGGGGTACGAGAGCTATCACAAACCCTTGTAGGGCCAAAGGTAAGTTTCTGTGGCTCTCTAATCTTGCAGACTGTGCAATGAATACAGGGCACATCAAGGAATACCAAGGAATGGATGAGCCCCTTCTCTGACTGATTTCCACTGCACAGACGGGAAGCGGCATATCTGATAGGAAGTATTTTATACTTGCCTATGCAAATAACCAGGAATTGTCCTGGCAGAAGGCTTGAGCAAGTCTACTCCACCTAACTGACAATCGTTTAAATAATTCAGCAATTTAAATGCCAAGCCAGAGGTATTCCCTCTCTGAGGAGCTCCCCACACTGTTTGTTCTCGGAGGCACCTCCCAGCATTACTCAGTGTTATGGCTGGCACCGTGTGCCCTCTGTACCAGCAGTGCCCGTGTGAACACACTCACAGCCTGGGTCCGGAGGATGCAGTGCGGGTTCCTCAACCAGAGGCACAGGCTCTGAATCCAAGGGGTTCAACACGGCCAAATCTTTTAAAATATGTTTTTTTGTTCAGGGTATGACCTCACCATCTAGTCATGCCTATTCCGCATGGCCCGATCCTACCCTGACAGAAGAGGCAGAACAAAGAGGGCCATGGACTTTTTAAGACTGTCCACAGTGTGGGATAATCTTGTACTTCACTGTAAAACTGTTCGCATGTATGTTTTAAATAGGACTTGAGCGATCCAGGCACATCAGGACTGACTTATCCCCAACCTTCTCCCTCCGTCCTGCCCAGCCACATACTCCGTAATACTTCAAGGCATTTAAACTGATTATCATTCTAAATGGTGCACAAAACCCGTTTCCCACTAAAGTCTTTGACACAACAAACAAACAAGAAAATGCTACAAGTAAACCAGCCTCCAACTGTGATCCCAGGGGTCAGCAAAAGGAACAGCCTGAATTTCTTATCAGTTCACCTCAAAGTAGCACAAAAGACCATGCAGCTACTAGATGATTGTTATAAAAGTCCAAGAGCTCAGGACTCTGTAGGCTAAAAAAGGAACCCCAAACACCCCTGGACCCCTTCCAACAGTATAAACGATTCATTCATTCAAAAAGACAGCTTATATTAGGCTTATGGAAATGGGAGACCTTCCATCGTCTCCTAATCCAAAAGTACAGTTTGGCACCTGTCCAGAATCTGAAAGCATCTGAGGTCTCTGGCATTAAACAAAGGCTTAAGGAAGGATTTTGCAATGCCAGCAAACCTGCTCCTAAGACAGAAACACAAAGGTCCATCCAGAATGCCTCGTGAAGGGCATCTGATGGTCTGGCAAGCAGGCCAGCTACAGGCTCAGGGCTAAAATACACTAAGTGCCTAAATACTCTGATGATAAAACACTCATTTAGGGAATCCAAAGCACACTTCTTTCTGATCAGAGAAGCTGATACTTGGTAAAGTTGTAAAACCAAGAAGAAAACGTGTTCTAGGAGTTGAGAGAGGATAGATACATCTGAATGAGATCCCATTAAATTTGAGTAACAACAGAAACCATGATTTCCAAGATTTTGACCTCGTGATGCCTGCACTCCAAATGTGCTCTTCCTCAGGGTTCCCTCACTCAGCAAATGCTGCCCCCCTTCAGATGTACAAACCTGATGCTCTCTGGTTTCCATCACTCTCAAAATAGACAGTCATTAATCTGGCCCACGAAAGTCCTGGTTGGTCTCCTCTCTGCCTCTTTAGCCTCCACCTGCCCCCAGATCCCCTCAGTTCTTGGAAGGCCTCTTCCTGCTTTGGGATCTCAGGTCCCTTAGATGTGGAATTCCCTCCACCTGGGAAGCTTAGCTCCCTCCCTGTCAACACCCCTACCCTCCTAGTTAGTACCTATCGGCCCCTCGGATCTTACATGTCATTTCTCAGAGAAGCCTTTGTTCACACACCAAAATTTACAGCAGAAACCACCTGTATACTCACGAACATGTCTGTACAGCTGCTGAATGGCCAAGTCTTTCCTGCAGACTGTGTGTCCTATGAGGGTAAGGACCAAGCCTGACATGCTCACCATTCTATGCCCTACAGCTGCCTCAGTACTTGGCAGGAACACCAGCCTGATGAATATTTGCTTCAGAATGGATTTTCTTTTCACAGAAAGAATTTAGAGGTGGGAAGAGACATGATGCTGGTTTTCAGAGCAGACTGAGCCTATAAAGTCTTTAAATGTCAGCAGAGATCTTAAGGCAAGGCTTAGTCACCGAGCCAGCGTGTCTGTGCAGACCACTTCTTCCTAGCGGGGCTCGCCTCACCACAGAGCCACATCTGTTCGCCTACTCGGGCTCACACATGTGGACAATCAGTCCTTCTTGTGGTGTGGTAGGTTTCTTTGTTCACTTGTGTGTTTGCTACACGAAAAAAGTAAAACATAGGAGTTCCTAAGCTGGGAATTAGTACATTATAGAACAGTAGAGCTATTAGGAGTGATCCTTCCTTGAATGGCTGATTTGAGGACTTTTAGCTTCTACGGTCAAAACACAGTGAGTGCCTGACTCCAGTCAGTTCAGAGGGGTCGTGCAGGGCTGCCTGCTCGGCAGTGGAAAAGACACCCCCAGTCTTCGGGGCCATTTTTCTCCTATCAGTGAAAATAATGGCATTTTCCAGCAGGGAGCAGGAAAGAGTGAATTACATCATTTTCCCCTTCTTGCTTTGCTGAAGGTGATAAGGATTCCAAAGTCATACTGCATTTGAACTGCTAAAGCTGAGAGAGAAAAAAAAGTGCCATCTGTTTATTTTGTGTCTGGGCTGACTCCTTGTCTGTGAAATAATCCCTGTAAATTAAGCCTATTGCAGCAGCCACACCTTCTATTTCAAAGCCAAAAACTCAGTCTGTGTTTAAGTGACTAACATGTTAAAGAACATTATGGGGTATGGACCTAAGACAATTTTGTTCTGTCTTTTCTGTGCTTTTTATGATTCCCCAAATACAGCAAAGACTTGCCTCTAACTTATGTGCCATGTCTGTGAAGCAACTCCTTAATATGAAGAAAATAATGACCACTTTCTTCATTTAGTCTTCAAACTTCTTGAATCTCTGCTTCGGAGAAGGAAACTATTTATTATAAGGCCTAATTGCAAATACCCACTGCGGAATTCTTTCAGAGACTGGAAAGTACCCCCACCCCACCCCGGACACCGACAATGCCCGTGTCACAGTCAGCGCACCGCAGTCTGGAGGAAGAAGGGGAAGAGATCCCCGCCCTGCCCCGCCCCCCACCTGGTGGATTATACACATTTCCCACAAGTCACTCCTCGTTCAGATTTAGAAGAAAGCCAGCGCTATGGCACACCCTCTACAAAATGGCACTGGAGAGGTCTGTAGTTCACAGTGTGGGAAGAGGTTTTCCCGAGATTGGTTGTTCCCTGCCCCAGGGGCAAACTAGGGAGCACGAGGCTGCTCCCGTGAAGGCTTCCTACCCAGGTTCTAGAGGGAAAATTTTGGTTTTAAAGGAAGCCTTATACACGGGAAAGGACAGGGGAGAAGGAACTCCAGGGCACCCCCAGTGCCCAGCTCCCACCTCTATTTCCTCTCCCTCATGCTCTTCCCTAGCCCCTTTTCTTCAGGATTCAGGGATCAGGTCTCCGAGGTTGACAATCTTTGCTCTGCTTGCCATCTGCAAGCCGCCACCACACCCTTTCAGGAAGCTTTCAAACCACAGAGATAAACCCTTCAAAAGATGGGCAAGGCTCCAATTTGTTGAACAACTGTCTGACAACACCGGCCTCCAGGCATGTGGCACCCAAAAGCTAAAGGTAAAAACGTCCGGAATTAGTCAAATTCCTCTTCCCTGGCTCCCTACCCTACCGGGCTCCAGAGAAAGCACGGAGAGGAAACACGGGATTTTCTAGACTCTTTTCTTCTTTGCTCAGATGAGGCAACAGAGAATAAGATACTCGAGGATAAAAAACTTTGCAGAGCCCAACCCTCTCTGATATTGTTGCTCCCCTGACCCCTGATTTCCCAACTCAAGGCCCAAGGCCCTGGGAGAACTCCAGGGAAGGTTAATGAAGAAAGGAATCCCATGCCTTCAACCCCATGAATATAAGCCTTGTGCATCTGCATTCCAGTCATTATAACTTGATATTTGCTGTGAGTTTCTTCTCTCCCTTATCAGTCTAATTAAGACGGTGCACAAGAATTCATTAACTCCCAAATTTAATACCCTTAAAAAGGCTTATTAGTGATAAACTTAAGATCCAACCATTAGCAAGAGCAGGTTGAGTTTGGGTCATTTTGAACTTCTTTTTTATCCCCAGACCCACAGAACTCTTCCAGGTGCCAACACTTACGGTAGAAACCAAAAGCATTTCTTCATAGTGCTATGAACCAGACTGGCTTTTCAAACACACACTCCCTCACCCACAATCTCTGTGGCAGAGCACACCATTCCCAGCTTCTACAACAATCTTGGGCCCTGGCAGAAGAAAGGCAGCTAAATCTGAGACGTGTCACGAGGCCACTGGCTGGAGAGCAAGAATATCTAAACACAAACCAAGGCGAGAGCAACAGGCCAGCGTTTCCGCAGATTCTCTTTGGCTCCTGGAGTTGCAGAGTGGTGGTGGCCTAAAGATAACCCAAGTATCTACGAAGGGTCACTTTTAAATAGTAGCTTTAATACCACAAGTCACTTCAGAAGCATTTCCTTCCCAAGCCTGCCACGCATGCCCAACAACGGCAACCCGCTGAAGAGACGAGAGCCCAGAAGGAAATGGAAGGAGTCCCAAAGGGGAACAGACAGCTCCCAACATGCTGTGATTCTATTCTGTACCCAGATTTGGACTGCTGAGAAAGAATGATCTAGCACAGAGACACCTCGTAGAAGTGATCGACTGACAATCATTGGGGATTAAAGAGCGGGCAGACAATTAAACAGTTTAACCCAATGCCTCCCCTTTCTAAAACAGGGACAGATAAACTGTGGATGGCTACTATCCAGGAGTGTTTTTAGGAAAGCGTTTCACTCCAAGAGAAAACACTACCTCTCAGTCTGTTTGGACCACAGTTTGGCTGAGCAAGGAGAACTGTATGGAATCTTCACCACATAATGTACATACGCAGCCACTGTGGCCACCCACTAACCACAGAAGTGCCAAATAGAACAGCTCCGAGAGCCTGCTCCTTTTTTTTTTTCTTCCTTTTAAGCCAGGGCCAAAGTTCCCAAGATCTTCCTAAATATTAAAATCCACCCACCTCTCACCTACCCCGAGTGAGCCCACACTGTCTTAAATGGCAGTCGGCCAGGGCTGGTGCACAGGGGACAGGTGCTCAGTGGGCTATTTTCAGTTGCTATCAGATCAATCGGGAGCTGCACATGCTCAGTAGGCAGACAAGTTTTGGTTGCATTTCAAACTCTGGGCAGCCAAGAGACATACACCTTTCACAGCTGCCAGGGCAACCAGCTGCCTAGTGCTCCTCCCAAGACGGGAGCAATGAAAACACTGTAACCTGGCCAGCCAGCATGCCAGTGAGCAAGCTGTACCTCTCGTCTCACTGCCTGGGTTATTCTGAGCTGGGCTTATTGACACTCCATGGCAACACAGGAACAAAGGGCCAGCTACAGGGATTTAAATGTCTCACGGAAGTTGCTAGAAAAGTCAGCAGCCCAGACATCTGCTTTCATAATAAAAGTGGCAGTAGAATTATTACTAGATGAGTGTTGCTTACCACAGCTTTATTGTTTGTGAAACACCTGTAACAAAGGTCTATTCTTTAAACTACGGTTTGCTTTTTGTTTCTTTTTGTTTGCCACCATTGAGGTGGCAGTTGGGATGCCTCAGAAAACGCAGTATGTGGGCCCACCTGCTGCGACATGGCAAGGGGACCATGCTTTCTTATCCGTCTGCCTCTCACCTTGCCAGGCCCTGTGATCCCCTTCAGCCCACAACTCTTCCAAAACTTACAAACGGCACTGCTTAATCTTTCAAGAGCTCTCCCTGCCCATCAAGGAGGGCCTCAGCTCTCCTTTCCCCAGACCACTCTGGCCATGCTGAACTGTCTGCCCTGGCGGTATCCTCCATCACCATCACCCCACTCCTCACAGCTTGGCCCTCCTCCTGCCTAACGAGTCCTTCTCGGTCCTTCCTTCACTAGTCTAATGCCCGTTCATCCTTCCACTTTGTCACCCGGGGCTGATGTCCCCAACCCCAGCCCAGCGTGATATGAAGGCCCTTCCCGTGGACTTTCCTAGTGCTGTGCTCTAACCTTTGCCGTCCCCAGTTAACCTGTGACTCGTCAGCAGGACCCACTTCTAGTTATGTGGACATCACCAGTGCCTGCCAGTGTATTCATGCTAATTTATCAATTAAAAGAATGTACGATTGACTTCAGAAATAACAAGTGTGGAAAGGTTGTAAAGAAAAACAAACCTTCATGTACTGCTGGCAGAAATGGAAACTGGTACAACCTTCATGCTATGGAAAACAGCATGGAGGTTCCCCTAAAAACTAAGAACAGATCTACCATCTGACCCAGCAATGCCTCTTCTGGGTATCTACCTGAAAAATTTGAAAACACTTACTCATAAAGATATATACACACCTGTGTTCAATGCAGCATTATTCACTTTCAAGACACAGAAACAACCAAAGAATCCTTCACTAGATGACTGGACAAAGAAGATGTGGCACATATATTCTATGGGCTACTACTCAGCCGAAAGAAAAGATGATGTATTGCCATTTGCGACAACATGGATAGATCTTGAGACTATCCTAAGTAAAATAAGTTAGATGGGAAAAGTCAACAACCATGTGATTTCACTCATATGTGAGACATAAAACAGAAAGCAATTCACAAACAAGACAAACACACAAGCAAACACTCGCTGATGCAGACCACAGTGCGGTGATCACGGGCGGGGGTGTGGGGGAGGAGTTAGAAGAGGGTGACCAGAAGAGGAGGTAGAAAGGGGGTCAAACACATGGTGATGAAGGGAGACTTGACTTCGAGGGGTGGGCGCTCAATGCAATAGGCAGGTGATATATTACAGAACCGTACACTTGAGACCTATATAATCCTATTAAATAATTGCACCCCAATAAATTTAGTAAAATCCAAAAAGAATATAAGATTGTCTTATAACTGATTCTCTTCCCACAAACTCAAGAATAAATGCTTTGGAAAGATGTGCTCTCTATCTCCTTAGCCTAAATCAGTCCCTCTGTCTCTTATATTATCTTTTTTATGCTATAATGACAATTACTTATTCACTTGTTTGACAGATATTCACAGAGCACCAACTGCATGCCAGGCAAGGTCTTAGACAATGGGTATAAAACAATGGACACCACAAGGCCCCAGCCTCTCACACTCAGGGCTCACTCTGCATGTGTTCCCCAGGCGCCTCACAGCTTCCCTGTTATTGCCACGGCAGCAGCAGTCTTCGGGAGGTCAAGTGCACATACACCGAGTCACAGTAAAGAGGAAGACAACAGCTCATGTGTTGACTTTGTCTCTCCTGAAAAAGGCTTGTTTCCTCTGCATGACTAAGAGCCTTCCCTTCCTAATCGGCACTCTGTCAAGCAACACCGATTAGCTACCAAAAATCACCCTAACCTTAGCAAAGCTGACATTACGAAGCACGTTAACTAGATGAAAAGTGAAAGGAAGCTATATGGCATTCGTGGCATTCTTCATCAAAGAAGTCACATTCTAAGGTGACTATGGGTATTTTTCCCTGTCCTTCAATTTACATTTCTGAATAACTCTGGTGGGTTGTTTTTGTTTTTGTTTTTGTTTTCATTCAAACTGACTAGGTGTAGGTGCCAAAATTCAGAAAGGAAAACAACTGCAGCAAAAAAATTAATTAAAAAAGTGATTTTTACCAACACCTCCCCAAGAGGAGTTTCTCATTCTTCCTCCTATTCCTTCTCTCCTTCCCACATCCCCCAAACACACACATCCTAGGAAAGGCCATGCTCTGCTGTAACCCATAACAAAGAATTAGATGTAGCATTACCGTGGATCTGGGAAACACCTGGGTCTGCAGAGCTCAGATTCAGCTGATTACACTCAGGCGGCAGCTGCTCCAGTGTTATGACCACGGCTGAGAAGGTACAAACGTAAACTTCCCTCTTCCTGTCAAATCACTAACTTCGAGAGAGGATGGTCAGGCTACATAAAGTTATGAAAAAACAAAAGGTTCCAGGCCAGCGTCCTTGGAAAATACACAGGTTAACTGACAGAGCTTTCACCTGAGGGCAGCTGGGACTTCTGGGGCAAAGAGCTCTTTGGAGAAGACTGGAGTGATCTTTTTTAAACTGCAGTGAAATCAGTCTAGTGGTTCAAGACAAGATTTCTTACTTCTTTATAAAACTAAATAGAATAAAAAAAGAAGAAATGGGAGAGTACACCGAACAAAGTAAGAGTAATGACTATTTCATGAAAGTTTGTTTCACATGTGTGCCGGGATGTTTTCAGATGCGGATGCACTGGGTCTAACTCTAAAATGTGTCTTACTATGTGAGTCACAGAAAAAGTCTGGGAGCCACCCTTCCCCGTGTCTTACACTGCTTGGGAACTGACATGAGATCTCAGCAATTATGACTATTTCGTATAATCATTATCTGTGGAATTTTGCCTAAGGTCATGCTGAACTGCAGAGGGAAGTTTTGGAGGACAGTTAGCAGTGTTTTGAAAGTTACAAATTAATTTTCAAATATCTTTTGTTTTCTTTGCTGTTTATTTCTACTCAGGAGTTAAAGTTGCTTAAAGAGTTACTGGACCCCATTCGTGTGTGTGTGTGTGTGTGTGTGTGTGTGTGTGTGAGAGAGAGAGAGAGAGAGAGAGGGGGGGGGGGGGGAGAAGGCTTCCCCACACCAAAAAACAATTCTCAAATACCAGCAAATTCATCTCAATTCTGACTCTACTGACCCCAGAGGTAGGATGAGATTCCATAGGTAAAGGGCTCAGTCCCACAAGACCACCTCCCATTTCAGATGCCAGTCTCAAGCCCGGGTTGGTTCCTGGGCTTCTGACCAACTGGTTATACATTAGAGATTTCCAAGACCCCCTACTCGGGTTCGATTTATTTGCTAGACTAGCTCACAGAACTCAGGAAAACCCATTTACTCACTAGATTACCTATTTATTACAAAGGATATTAAAAGATATGAATCAATAGCTAGATGAAAATGTACACAGGAGAAGGTCCCAAATGAAGGAGCATCTGTCCTCCCAAAGCCTAGGGCCCACCATGGTGGCACACAGAAACATTCTCGTTCCCCAACACAGAAAGTCTCCAAAAAGGGACCAACAAACTATCCTGTCTGGGGTTTTATGGAGGCTTCATGACACAGTCATTGACTGTGGGCAACTGGTTCAACCCCCATCTCCCTGTTCCTTGCTAGGGAATCAGGGAGTGAAACCCAAAGTTTGGATATTCTAACCACCAGGTTGGCTCCTCCCCCTTAGGTGGAGGGAATCTAAAAGTCACCTCATTAACAAGAAATGCCGTTGTTGCTCTCACCACTTGGGAAATTCTGAGGGGTTTGAGATCTGCGTGGGAATACCAAACATACCTGAGAAATACGCTCTGGTCATCAGAATGATTATAAATCACAGTATCACGGCTGCATGTATGGCATTCCTACAGATCTCCTACTTCACTAGTTTTTCCAAGCAGGGAAGATGGCATCCACCCTCTAACCCTTGAAATCTATCTTTATAAAAGCAAAGCTTAGCAGCTATTGCTCTGCTTACTCACTGCTGACCAGAAGGAAATCATTTCATGAGCTAGGGTCTTGGATTTGTTTTCTCTTCTGTTCAATACCTGACTTTGATTGAAATTTTAGAGTCCTATCCACACCCCACTGCTACTCCCTCTTATATAAATACACGCTGAACATGAATATTTTCTAAGATCCACTGGAAAAAAAAACGGATGTGGCTTTAGTTTACCCACAGAAGAAACAAACATGACCCAGGAAGGAAAGCTAAAAGGAAGCTTTGTCACAGCTCACCTGGCATCAGATAATACACCATCACTCTATTAGATAAGAAAATGTGACTATAAAGAGGCAGTATCTTGCCCTGGCCAGTGTGGCTCAGATGGTTGGAGCGTTGGCCCACAAGGAAAGGTTGTGTTTGATTCCCCGTCGTAGGGCAAGGTCCAAAACAAAAGAGCTTCTGTCCTCCTGCAGTTTAGGGCCCCCCACGTTCATGGGTTCGATCCCTGGTCCGGGCACAGGTGTGTGTGACCCCCCAGTCTGGACACATACAATCCCTAGCCTCAGCACAGATCCCCAGTCAGGGTGCACAGGGAGGCAACCAATCGATGCTTCCCTCGCATCGATGTTTCTCTCTCTCTCCCTTCCTGGCTCTCTCTAAAAAAGCAAGTAAAGGGGAAAAAAAGCCCTCCAGTGAGGCTTAAAAAATAAAAGAAACAACAGCATCTTTCAAAATACAGCTTCATTAGATATTTACATTTTAGGTCCTGGTGGTGGTAAATAGTGGTAAATAGCTCAGTACATCTCAATTATCTCCCCAAAGTTTCATCTGATGATGTGTCAATGAAAAATATTTTGTTCTAAACAAAAGGGATAAATTATAGTAATTATTTAACAAATTTAATACTGAGACATTTTTCTTATATTCACTCACCCCTTCAAGAACTTCCTGAACTTTCAATAATGAGAAATTCGAAGAAAGGCTTATTTTATTCTTACCCCACCAGGGGCAAAGAGGCTCTTTGCCCCTAACAAAAAAATCTATTGAAATTATCCCCTTCCTTCCCTCATTGGGTAATTGGGCTGGAAAGTCTGAGTGGTGATATCTTTGGAAATAGTAAAATCAAGTCAACCCTGAGTATAATTTAGCAATCTTCTCTAGAACAGGCCAAAATCTCTTGCTTACAACTCTGCAAAGTCCAGCCTTCCTTGCTGTAATGAAATCTAACTATAGCTTACTAACTTAATAAAATGTGGGTCATCTTGGCTTGAGATATTTCAGAAGAAGCAATACTGCATTTTAAGTATCTGTGCCATGGTCAACACCTGCAAATGCTCACAGGGACAAAGGGAAAGCCAAACGTGGATGTTCTGGAACAAAAATGAACTTCTCCCAGGTGGCATAATAACAGTATTAGAGCATGATTAGTCTTATTAATGGGAAGGAAAAGGAAGGATATACGGGTAATTAGGACTCAAGTGCTCTTCTCTGTGAGAGCAAATAAAACTCTTCCTGCAGCTATAGTTGTATACATAATGAGCATGAAAAATGAATGCTGGCATGAGAGATGAGAGAGAAAACACAAGCCCAGGTGAAGCGGCCTCTCATCACTTGCTATTACAAGATCACATCTCAGCCTTTCCAACAGACTGGATTAGGCAGGATTCTAACATGCACCAGATACAATATGGATGTGGGATGGAGCTAATTCAGGGGACCAGAAAAATGTAAAAATTTGAAGAAGACTGGTAAGGGTTGAAACTCGTGAACACTATTCCTCAAAGTATATTATACCTTTTGTTGGCTGTATAGCCATAAGTACGTAAGAATTTTAACCAATTCAAAAGCACATCCCCAAAACCTCTATCATTAGGGTAATCAAGGGGATTATGCGAAACAATGCATACAAAGCAATTAGCCCAATATTTGGCACATAGGAACCACTCCCTGAATATTACCCCTAATCATCAAAGAGGTAGTAATAGTCAGCAGTGTCTTCCAAACTTATTTGGTCCTTTTTGCCCCAGAGCATTTAGGATCCCACAGATCTTGATAAGTGTTCTCAAGAACACCAGACTAGCCAAATTCTATCAAAATTATTGTTTAGGCCTATTTGAAATGATAAAACTATTTCTACTTAATGTTTAAGAGACATTTGGGAGCAATTAGAAGAGAAAAGGGAAAAGGCTTGTGTTATTTTTTGTTTGTTTTTTAATGGACTAAGAAGAATAACAACCACACAACATACAGCAGAACAAAATTTCTGTGACTTTCTTATGAAGGCCCCGAGAACGCCATCGGCCCCAGTGAAGCACAATGAGTAAGGTGTCGTGGCTGCTCTGCAATACCAAACAGGGGCCTATTTCCTTTCAAACCTGGTGGTGGAAAGCTCTTCACTAGACATTGGGGCTTTTATAAAGAGTTTATATATCTGCCCCATTATTTACACCTTTTGGTTAAGTATTTTGTACTTGGCATTTGCTGTATGACTTCTGTTGAGTATGTTAGAGTGTATTACAACTAGGGGTTCTCAGAGGTTTTCAAAAAAAATTCCTAGTAAATATATAAAAACAAAGAGTCTTTTCATAGAATATGCTTGACAGTTAACAAGGCATTGAATCACGGAGGGAAGATAGGACTAAGGCAACTGCCATTACGATTAGAGCAGCTAGGTTGTAGCACTCACTGGGTATTCTGTTTAAAAAAAAAAAAAAGCTATGGCAACTAAAGAGTGATGTGTCCTTTTCCTTGCTTATAAACATCCTAGTGGTGGAGGTATACTAAATAGCAAAACCTTTGTGGCAATCTTGTTCCACTTCAGCCAGACTAACTTGTTTCATTATGTAACTTGTTTCATTATGTGGCATTAAAAAGATAGTTGCTGGATTCTTTGGGCAACTTAAGAGCTAAAAGCAAGAAAAATCAACCAATGGAATGGTGGTTAATATTCTTCCACAAATGCCTTTTTTTCCTTCTCTTTTCCCCATTCCTTCTCCACTTTTTTCTATTCATACTACATTTCCACCTCAATTTCTTTCTCACACTTTTTTTTCTATTGAGACTACACTACAGGACCACCCATGATATCAAGTGAAAACCAAAGGAATTTCTTAATAATACGTAGAACTAACACTATACCTAGAAAAAGGCATGTAATTTGGAAGGACTTGATGCCACGACATTCTTTAGATTTTGTTGTAGTGATCATAGTTCTTAGCAATTAAAAAGAAGAGGAAGAATTCTAGACACTTGCCAGTTATGTCTCCCTTGTCAAATGTCCCTAGGAAGGTCATGTCCACTAGTGGAGAACTACTGTTAACCCATCAAATCTTTCCAGGTCATTTCTTCTCATTAGTTCCTTCAACTTAGGATCCAACCTCTTTTCTGGTTAAAATATCTCTAATTCCTTTAAATTTGCGATGCAGGATCTTTACTTTATATCCTCTTGGCACTAATTACAATCACTGCTATATTACTGGAATGTTTTTAACAAACCTGCTTATAGCAGAGCCTACACTCTAGACACCTAAATAAACAGACCATCCAACAGAAGTTTAATGTAAGTCACATTATGTAATTCACATAACGCAATGTTATTGGATAACATAGGAGAAAACCTAGATGACCTTGGGTATGGCAATAATTTCTTAGAGGCACGATCCATGAAAGAAATAATTAATAAGATAGACTTCATTAAAATTAAAAACTTTGCTCTGTGAAAGGCAATGTCAAGAGAATGAGAAGACAAGGCATAGACTAAGAGAAAATACACACAGAAGACACATCTGATAAAGGACTATTACTCAAAAAACAAACAAAAAAACCCCCACAAAACTCAAAAATAAGAAAACAACCAACCCGATTAAAAAATGAGCCAAAGACCTTATCAGACACCTCACAAAAAAAGATATACAGACTGGCAAATAAATGTATGAGAAGGAGCTCCACATCCTGTCATCAGGGAAGCGCAGATTAAAGCCACCACGAGACACCACTGCACACCTATCAGAATGGCCGCAAGTCAGAACCCTGACAATGCCAAATGGTGGTGGGGACGTGGAGCAATGAGAACGCTCATTCATCGCTGGTGGGAATGCAGAATGGGATCGCTATTTTGAAAGACAGTATGTAACTTCGTACAAAACTAAACATTCGCTAGCGTACAATGCAGCATCACAATCCTTGGTGTTTTCCCAAAGGAGCTAAAAACTTTGTCCAAACAAAAATGTGCACACAAATGTTTATAGCAACTTCATTCATAATTGCCAAAACCTGGAAGCAACCAACATGTTCCTTCAGTAGGTCAACAGATAAACTGTGGTACATCCAGACAATGGAATATTATTCAGTGCTAAGAAGAAATAAGTATGAAAATATATGGAGGAATGTTAAATGCATATCAGCAATGTAAAGAAGCCAATCTGAAAAGACTACACGCTGCATGATTCCAATGACAGAACATTCTGGAAAAGGCAAAACTATGGAGGCAGTAAAAAGATCAGTGGTTGCTAATGATTAAGGGTGGTAAGGAAAAGGGATGAACAACAGGGGAAACACCGAAAATTTTCAGAGTGGTGAAATACTCTGTATGATACCAATACTCTGTAATGATGGACACATGTGATTATACATATTTGTCCAAACCCATGGAAGTGCAACACGAGGAGTGAGGCCTCGCGTAGACTGTGGACTTTGGGTGACTATGATGAGTCGATGTAGGTTCATCAATTACCGCAAACGCACCAGTTTGGTGCGGGACATTAACAATGGGGGAGACTGCATGTGGGACTAAAGAGGGCCTGAAAAAATTTCTGTACTTTCCTTCTGATTTGCTGTCAACCCAAAAAAAGGCTTAAAAAATAGTCATAGTACGCTCTGGCTGGTATAGCTCAGTGGACTGAGCATCGGCTACAAACCAAAGGGTCACCAGTTCAATTCCCAGTCAGGTCACAAGCCTGGGTTGCAGGCTGGGCTCCCAGTGGGGACTACATGAGAGGCAACCATACACTGATGTTCCTCAACCTCTCTTTCTCCCTGCCTTCCCCTCTCTCTAAAAATAAATAAATAAAAACCTTTTAAAAAGTCACAGGGAAGGAGGGAAGAAAGGAGTATTAAGCAGTATTAAGTCTGACAGGACTAAGGGCAAACTTACTTACAATAAGCCAAACCACACACAATACAATCATGTACCACTTAAGAATGAGGACACATTCTGAGAAACTTGTCCTTAAGTGATTTCATTGTTGTCCACACATCATAGAGTGCACTCACATAAACCTGGAAGGTACAGCCTAGGTACAGCCTAATATACACCACTGCTACAAGGTACAGCCTGTTGCTCCTGGGCTACAAGCCTGTACACCATGTCACCATACACGACGACATGAGATTAAATCAAGTGCAAAAGAAAATGATGCAATCAAGAGACGTGGTGAGTATGAGATGCATGAGGCTGCTGTCAATGGAACATGGCACACGTTTTACAGCAATAGTAAGTAGAAAAGAGTATACTCTAAAATAATGGTAAGAAAATATAGTAAATGCATAACCCAGTAGCATAGTGTCATTTATTATCATTGTCAAGCATTGCCCACTATGCATAACTGTGTGTGCTAACTTGATGCAACTGGCAGTGCAGCAGGCTTACACCAACATCACCACGAACATGCGAGTAATGTGTTGTGCTGTCACCTTACGATGGTTATGATGTCACTAGGTGACAGGAATGTTTCATCTTCATTATAATCTTGTGGAACCCCCACAGTGTGCCATTTGTCCTTCACCAAAGTGCCACTGCATGGCCCCAACTGTACACTTGTCCTGCTCCGAACATCTGTGAGTCTCTTACCTTCCATACTCGGGGAAGGGAAAGCAATCATCATCAGCAGAGGAAGAATCATCACTCCATCTACCATTGTACAACTGTGGAGGAAAAAAGTAAGATATAAGTAAGACAAAAAATCTAACTACAGGATGACAAGTTAAATTAAGCCTACCATTTTCAAACTGCCATTCAAGGCCTTTCTTACAAATCCCCCTCACATATGTTGCCTTATTTCTTAGTATATTTAAACATATACCCTTTACATGGATCTAAACAAATCATCTTAAGAAGTTAATCAGATGTACCTCCTGCTGGTGGCGACTCTAAGGTGACTTTCTCTGAGTCTACCCTCTTTCAATGGGACCAGACAACTTCCCAGCTGTATATGGCTAGGCATTCCCACAGGATTTTAGGTTTGAATTTTATCTTATCCTACTAAATGCGGAATTGGCACTAAATTAAAAACTCTGAGAAGCATGAATAGACAGCTCCTACAATATGATAAAGATTAAGTGGCTGAATCATTCAAGCCAAATTATTATGTTTGAGTCTTACTTTTTCTCCTTGCTCTTCATATAGCCTGAGAGGAGAGGGAAAAACCTACAATATATCCCTCATCTATGGCAAAGCAATGCCTTCCTGCATTAACTTCAAGGGTAACAGAGGACAGACACAACCACGACAGGAAGAAATCAGGTGTATGTGTAACATATGAAACTACAACTGAGAAAAAATAAGATACCTGACAAAAATAAAAACTTTCAAGTTGATACTGCCCTGAAACTACACTGGCAAAATCTCAATCTTCTGAATTAAAAGACTACAATAGAGAACTTTTCTATTTGAATAATCTTGAAAAATTTCAGGAATATGATGCCAGGATGGTTATACAAATTCATTATTACAAAAAATAATTTTAAAAAATTAAACCTTTGTCCAGTGATTTTATGGGTGGTCAAATGAAAAAGAAAACTGGCCAAGTTCTTTAATGAATAGGTTAGTGAGCTATCCTCATTTTACAGCTTCAAGCAAAGAACAAAAGCCCGTTGCTACATAAGCAGTTTAAAGTGGACACCTTCTGATTCATATTTTTTATATCAAATTTTAAGGCTGAGAGTCTGATTGTTCATTCCCAACACACGCATCCTATCTTACCAGCCCTCATTTCAATGTGTTTATAATTGTATTTCAGCCAATCCCTTCTCTGTTAGCAAGATGAGGCATGGGGAGTCAGAGTTGGCAATGAATTGATGTTTCTCACTCACTTCGATGTCTGTCTGTCTGTCTGTCTCTCTCTCTCACTCTCTTTCCCTCCTTCCCCCACTCCTTCTTATCCTCTCTCTCTAAAAGCAATGAAAAAAATGTCCTCAGGTGAGGATTAAAAAATAAATAAATAAATAAAAATGTTTTCATCTAATAGAGCCATAAATAGCTTGAGCATTTATATAGTCTGTGTCTCAATTCCTTATGACAGTCCAGTAATAAGAGGTATTTTTCAGAAAGAGTGAAAGTGTGGAGAGAACACCCTTGTACTACTATACTTTCAAGGTGATTGCACTGGCTAGTTAAAATGGAATGAGCCCTGCCCCAAATGCAAGTGCTCTAAAACCGTTCTAAAAACTACGGATTAAATGTTATTAATAAAAGCACCAGAGAAGAGTAAGAAAATGTGGAGCTGACTTCTCTATTTTTACTGGTTCTTTGTTAGTCAATTTACTACAAAAAAGCAATTAAAGTTCAGCAATTGGACATGAAGAAGGCTCCCCAATTTCAAAATTCAAAAATACTTCAAAAATTGACCTGCACCTAGTATCACAGACAATAACCATTATTTTGAGTGACCCGAAATGCTAATCAATGTCATTCATCATCGTTAGCAGTCCCTTAAATTTCTCACCTTTAATCTTTTTAAAATTTCTATTTTATAATACAGTTTTATTTTATATAAAACTTATAACCAACATGCATATTGAAGGTGCATACTCAAAAAACTTGTTAATTTATGGGATATGTTATCAAAAGCTTTGAAAACTACTGGAATATCTGTCTTATCTTTGAATTCCAGTCCTTCCTTCCTTCCTTCCTTCCTTCTATGACTACTGAGAGACTACTATGTACTAGACATTAAAAACTTAAAGTAATAAAGATATAAAACATGATCTTTACTATCATTAAGCTTACTGTCTATGGTGGTAATTAAATAATCATCCAAAAGACTGCATAATTAAAAACAGCATTAAATGTTAGAAAAAAACATGGTTAAACAAGACTGCCAACTAAACAACTTGAGAGTTCCTGAAGGGTGGAGGAGCTTCCCTGGGGAGGTTATATCTAAATAAGAACCAGAAAGATGACTAGGAGGTACTAGCAAAGGAATAAGTGTGTGTGAGTGTGTGTGTAGGTGGGTGAGAGGGTGTGAGAGAGAGAGAGCAAGAGAGAGAGAATTGGGGTGGGTAGCACCCTGTGGTGAAGACAGAGTGGCATTTAAGAAAAAAGGCACAGCTTCTCAGTTTTCATAGAGGCCCTGTGGTCAGAGCAACCAAGGTGTGTCCTCAGGACTTAAGACATATTCAGAAAAAAAAAGAAAAACCAGTCTAGGACACAGAGAACCTAGAGAAAATAGTTATAAAGAGGAGAAAATCCAAGAAGGCTGGAGAGGTAGGCCAGGGTTAGAACCTCAGTAAGATAGGGGAGGGAGAGAATGAGGGAAAAAGGTACAGGGAACAAGAAGCATAATTGGTAGGCAAAAAGTAGACAAGTGGAGGTTAAGGATAGTATAGGAAATGGAGAAGCCAAAGAACCTATATGTACGACCCATGGACAGAACTAAGGGAGGAGGAATGCTGGGGGTGAGGGGTGCAGGGCAGAGGGGGAGATAAAGGACAGGAAAAAATGGGATGACTGTAATAGCATAATCAACAAAATATACTTTTTTAAAAAGTGAAAAAAAGAAAAGAACCTCAGTTAAGACAGAGTAAGTCCTAGCAAGTCCTCTACTCACCTCTATAATCATTGCCCTCAAGACCCTTTACCCTTAGTTCTCACAGCTGGCCCCTCCACTCCCCATTTTCCCAGGCACTGTAGCAGCCAGCTTCTTGCCTATCTCGGGCCTTTGTATACAAGATGATCCCCACGATTGAGCCCTTCTTTCAGGACCCAACCAGGCAAATTCCTACTCATCCTGCAAGTCCCAAACGTTGCTTCCTTCTACAAGCTTGTCTAGACCCTCATATGCCCTCATTATACTCTCATATAACACTTTGTTCATTTTCATTCATAGCTCTTATAATTAATAATTACTTAGTCATACCTGTGTGTAATCTTCAACATCTGCTTGCCTCAGTAGACTGTAAACTCAATGGTAGCAAAGTCTATTCTGTTCATTGACACCAGAGCCAAGTAGGTATACATTTAATACTTGTTGAATCTGAATTTCACTTGAATTAGTCATCTTAATTTAAGCTTAAATTCTAAAGACTTATCAGTCTCTCCCAGCCTTCTCCTACACACAAGTACATAAACACCTGCTAAGAAACAACAGTATTAAGACACTTGCCATCTCTGTAACATTAATGTATAGAATATTGTCAAAGTAATAGTACAAGTTAGCAGTTAACAAGCTTAAAATTTCAAAATCAAGAATCCTTTCACTATTAAAAGAAATCTAAAAAACAATAACCACTGACTTTTTTGTTACAAAGCCAAGAAAAGCTCATGCCCCCAAATATCCCTTAACAGATCATACCTGTACAAACAAAATTAAAATATTAATTTTGGCTCACGAGTAGAAAACAAACAAACAAAAAAGTTATAAATTCTGTCCCCCAAGCTAGTCTACTGTTTATAGATAGACAACTCAAAATCTGCCAAAAATCTTGGGCAAAAAACATCAGCATTACTTCCTGGTTGCTATTTTGTTCATGATCTGGAGTGTCTGCCGACCAGTCAATTCTGCTATTAAATACAGTGACTCCAAAAGGAAAGGGGAAAAAGAATGTACAGAGAATATTCTGGAATAAATTTAATTATATTTTAATTATTAAAAAATATTAATATGCTAACACCCCAACTTTATGCACCAAGGATCTATTTCTAATTTTAAAATACACTAAAAAGAAAATATTGTCGACTGACTTCCAGTCAAGATGGCAGTAGGCAGACATGGCTCACCTCCTCACACAACCACATTAAAATTACAACTAAATTACAGAACAACCAACATTCAGAACTGTCAGAAATTTAGTTGAATGGAACTCTGACAACAACAGATTTAAGGAAACTACATCCATCCAGACTGGCAGGAGGAGCAAAGACATGGAACAGACTGGTCCCATATCCATGTGTGGTATATAATTCGGGAGTGATCACTCAGGAGCCCTCCCCACACCAGGCCCCCCAGCCCAGGGTTCCAGTGCCAAGAAGGTAAGTCCCCATATATTCTGGATGCAAAACCCAGCAGGGATTGACTCAGTGGAAGAAATGCCTGCAGTCCCAAGAAGTTCCTCTTAAAGAACCCACACAGTGACTCCCCTACTCAGACTTACCACTTCCAGCATAGCAACTTGAAAGGCATCAGTGACACAAAGGGAGAAACTGAAGTGTCCAGCATCAAGGCAAGAGCTGGGGACAGCTTTCTTCTAGACAGAAATGTTGGCAGAGGCCAAGTCCCTTTTCTGAACCCTCCCTGGACAGAGCAACAGAGCCAGCCAGCAGGTACCACAGCTGAGACTCCATCAACCTAACACTGTTTGCCCCACCCTGGAGATCCTCTGAGATTCTGTTGCACCAAACTTACAGCTGTTAACAAGGGCTTTTCCATATGAATGGTTGGTCTTGGCCATTGCTTCAACACTTCCTAAATCCTTTCAAACAAGTAACAGGTAGTCTCAGTGAGCTGCACCTCTTGCTAAGTGGCACAAGGCCCAGCAGTAGGAGCAACCGGCCTAAATTCACAGTGTAGGTTTGCCTGGGAATCTCCAAACCCCGAACAAGTAGCAGCCATCTCAGACTGCTTTACAGCTCATGCAGGGTGGGCCTGGGCAGAACACAGGTGAGGACTGACCTTGGCCTGCGCCACCTCAGAAACACAAGGGCCTATATACCCAGTGGACAGTTACAAACCACAGCAGAGCACCAACTGCCCCTGCACAGCTGATCCTCACAGGGGCAGAGGCCAGTGGTCACTGGTGACATCAGACATTGCAGCTGACTGGCCTGAGTAAATCCCTCCCATTGACCTGCCAACAGCAACCAAGGCTCAACTACAAGAGGAGGGCATACCCAGCTGATACAAAAGGCACACCTCTAGTATCCAGCTTGGGTGATAGGGGAGGCTGTGCCACTGGATACTATAGGACAGCTACAACATTAGGTCACACCACCAAGACAGAAAGTCAAAGCTGCTCTGCCTCATACGTAGTAACAAACACAGGGAAGCTGCAAAAACAAAGAGACAAACATAGCCTAAATGAAAAGACAGATCAAAACTCCAGAAGAAGAGCTAAACAAAATGGAGATAAGCAATCTGTCAGATGCAGAGTTCAAAACACTGCTTACCAGGATGCTCGAGCAACTTAGTGAGGACCTCAACAGCATAAAAAAGACCCAGTTAGAAATGAAGGATACACTAATTTATAAAGAACAATTTACAGGAAAACAACAGTAAAGTGGATAAAGCCGAGAATCAAATCAATGATTTGGAACATAAGGAAGCAAAAAACAAGCAATCAGAACAACAAAAAGAAAAAAGAATCCAAAAAAAACAAGGATAGTGTAAAAAGTCTCTAGGACAACTTCAAGTGTTCCAACATTCACATCATAGGAGTGCCAGAAGGAGAAGAGAAAGAGTAAAATAATGTAAATCTATTTGAAAAAACAACGAAAGAAAACTTCCCTGATTTGGTGAAGAAAATAGACATGCAAGTGCAGGAAGTACATACAGTCCCAATTATGATGGATGCAAAAAGGCCCACTCCAAAACAATAATTAAAATGTCAAAGGTTAAAGATAAAGAGAAATCTTAAAAGCAGCAAGAGAAAAGCAGCTAGTTACCTACAAGAGAATTCCCATTAGACTGTCAACCAATTTCTCAAAAGAAACTTTGCAGGCTAGAAGGAATTAACAAGAAATATTCAAAGTCACAAAGAGTGGGGATATATAGCCAAGATTTTTTTACCGAGTAAAGCTATCACTTAAAATAAAAGGGTAGATAAAGAGCATCCCAGACAAAAAAAAACTAAAGGAGTTCATCATCACTAAACCATTATTATATGAAATGTTAAAAGGACTTATTTAAGAAAAAGAAGATCAAATCTATAAATAATAAAATCGGAATAAAAAAAGCAAATATTGTTTTTAAAAGTAAATTCTCCAGCCCTGGCTGGTGTGGCTCAGTGGATTGAGTACCAGACTGCAAAGCAAAGGGTTGTCAGTTCGATTCCCAGTCAGGGCACATGCGTGGGTTGCAGGCCAGGTCCCCAGTAGGGGGCTCACAAAAGGCAACCACATACTGATGTTTCTCTCCCTCTCTTTCTCCCTTCCCTTCTCTCTAGAAATAAATAAATAAAATCTTTAAAAAGGAAAAAAAAGTAAATTTTCCATTCCCCTAATGTCAAGTATTTTGGCTAAGGAATTTCAGATGGGGATTGGCAAAAAAAAAATAAAGGTACTGGAAGTGTAAAAAAAAGAGTGGCAAAATTCCAACAGTTTCAGGGATGCCCTACTCCAGTGGTTTTCAAATTTTGTGGTCTCAGAGTGTTTTTATACTGTTGGAAAGTATCAAAGCCCCTAAGGAGCTTCCTTCTGCAGGCTATGTCTATCAACATTTACTCTATTAGAAACCAAAATAGAGAAGTAATATGCTACCCTATTTTTTATAAATTAAAAAAGGAACTTCATTCCCCACCCCCCAAAAAATAGTGAGAAAAGTGTCATTGTTTTGCATTTTGTCAAATCTCTACCATGTTTAGCCTCAAAAGCAACTGGATTCTCACAGATGAGTCTACACTCAATCTGCTACAACATGCTGCACTGGCTGAAGGTCATACAGCAAATCCAGCCTTGAACATCTATGTCACCAGAAGAAGGAGGACCTCTTGGAACCCCTGAGACAGTCATGGAAACCCCACTTGGGTCACACTTTGAGGGACACTGCCTAGTTTTTTATATGATCAGTCCTCCTACTGCACAAAAAAGATAATACCAGATATTTTAGGCTGAGCATTAGTCCACTACCTGACAAAAATGCTACTACTGTTCCATAGGTTCAGAAATCTCATTAGCCTCTCTAACATTAAGGAAATCAACAAAATCTATGGTCAAGAAGGCACTGTATTTTTTTAAATGTAAGAATAACATTTTATGTACACAACTGAATATTTTTTGAATGAGACACAAACCTGTGATAAGAAGGTACTCAACTGGTCATCTCATTTAGGATCAACCAAATCCTCATGTAATGTTCAAAAGGCCAAAATCCCTAACTGAAAAATCATAGGCTACTGGGGAATTACAGAATATTATCTGAAGAGTTCAAAGCATGGATTTTTGCCAGCACTATACACCATCTCCCTTCTGTTGTTGGATAAGGACCTCTATCCCTAGGAACTGATCTAACACTTCAAATCTAAGGACCTCTCAACTTAACTAACGTATCTCTTCAAATCAGTACCATCTTGTACAACGTCTCAGAGCTACACTCTTGGGAGATAACAGTATTCCCATGATTTTCTACTAAAAACAGCATATCATCAGGGCAAAACAGAACTGCTTCCCAAATCCCATGGTACTTTTCAAACTCCATTTATAGATCAGACTGATATCCAGTTAAGGGCTAGCATTTAGCTCAATTTCTAACATGTGTGGGCTTGAAACCAAGTCTGGCACTTCTTTGGCTCATCATATTTTACGGCTGGGTAAAGCCACACACACACTGTAATACATTACCCGAAAAAGAAAACACAAAGCATTCTGATATTGGTCACAAAATAATCCAGAGTATAATGCACTTCTATAGCCGACTTTTAGGACCTATTAAGCAATCAAGTTGATAATCTACTTCAAGAATAAAGGCTATTTCTAAAACTGAGACTTACGAACAGCATACAACTTGTCCATAATACTGAAGATGAAGAGAAAGCTGTAAAACGAATCCTGTGTTTGTTTCCCATCATAAAATTCTATGAAATGTTCATTTGTTAGTGCAGGTGACCTAAACTCATTTGGTTTGTCCACTTGTTCAACACGTAATTTATTTAGTCTCTACACGTTCAACAGAGACTTTGCTGACACTTTCATCAATTCAACTTCTAACAGTCTCCAGGTTAGAAAGAATCCTGAAAGACAGGTTGCACATCCACGCAGGCACATTTTGAATGACACCATCCAGTTCAAGTCACTCACCACTGCTGGGGTTGTCACTACTTTGCCATGACAGTTTTCTCTTTTTATTTCTTTATACAGTCTATGCTATGCCTTCAGTAAGGGGGGGGGGGGGACCTCACTCTCTTTAATATAAATGGTAGAGGCAAAGAAAAAGAGAGAAATTCTGCTTCTCTTTTTGACAAAAATTACATCATTACCATCCTAACAGGAGGGGCACTTACTAACCAGCCATGAACTATGCTTACAGACCATGTGTATTAATTATCTCATTCGATCGCTCCCCAAACACTCTAAGTATACACTCCTATTTGTCCCATTTCATAGATTTTTTTTTTAAATCTGTAAATATTTAGTGAGCAGAATTTTCAGTGGGTGGGGAGAAGCTATCAGAGTTCAGGTCCTAACCAACCACCACTTTCACCCTTCACTAAACTAGTCCACCACAGTTCAGCTGCTTTTGTCTGCTTTCATCGTCCTTAACATTTTAGCGGAGCCTCAACACATTCTGCACTTTAACCACTTTGATTTTCATCTTTTCATGAGTAGAAACAATCTCTACTCATGGTTATTTGGACCACTTTTCAATCATGCCCTCTTTCCATTTCTCTAAATTCAACATTAATTTCATATGCTCTGTAACCTCAGATTTTTCTCCCAACCCTCCAAAACAATATTGATGTAGGGGAAAAATAAGCTACCTTGGCAATACATCAAGTGATTTCTGTCTCACATCTCCCATCCCCACTTCTCAGTTCTCTTGTAACTAACATCTCAAAATAAAAACAGAAATGTGTGTCAGGCATGTTTTGGAACAAAGCTAGACACAGTAAGACAAATTCGAGACATAAAACTTTGAAGGAAGGCATACTTACAACAACCACCTCCAAGTTGGACAAAAAGCAGCCATTAAGTGAGAATAGCTGTGCTTCTTCTACGCTCAAAAGGCAGAGAGAGGAAGCAAGGGCAGCTTGCTTCACACTACCTGGGCCTTAACAGGAGTGAAAATGACATGGGCTGTCAGTTATAGCTGCAAAGAAAGGCTAAACCGAAGCCATCATACCATATAAGTTAAGTCAGGGTCTTTTCTCCAGTTCACAAATGACCTGTGAAATATTTTTAACACCACGCTCTGTCTGAACTGGCAATGTGCAAGTTGCCAGGGCTCGGTTTTATATAGACTTCACTGCTGCTGGAGGGTTTCTGGTGGGTGTTGCTTTCAGAATATTAGCATGTAATTTGATCTTTCATGATAGATGAATACAAATGGCTTCTTGGACAAGTCCTATAGAACTGAAACCCAGCCCCTGGATCAGTTCATCCTGTAGTTAGAGGAAATAATTACAGGTTATTTCAGGAAAGAAAGGGTTTTGACTGAAAGAGTTACACTACGAACATTCCAGCTGTAACAGATGGACCGAAGATAGGGTTCGGAAAAGTGAGGGAAAGACCAATTTCATCTGTTAGCGGTTGGGGGAAGATCAGGCTTAACTGAATGAAAGTGAGTTGAAAAGTTTAAGTTAGGCTACCATGTAAGAACCAAAGAATCCCACCAAGTTTAATTGTCTACAGAGTGAAACTGACTTGACTACAACACTACCAGATACACACATAATAACTATCCCAAGCTTCTGAGATTCCAATGTTTTGGTCACCCAGTCCATGCCTTACTGGTATCTCAAGATTAGGTTTTATTTCCACACACCTGACTACATGGAAACTGTCCCTTATTTTCCATTTAATTCCTTTGGTATCAAATAGCCATGCCTCTCCTGCTTTGTTTCAACTAATAGGACCCCATCATCAATGAGCTGTTTTGTTATATTGACCTAGGCAACTCAGAGCTCACTCCTCGCCCTCCAGTTTATAAACTGTGCCTAGAACATTTTTTTTTAACCTACTGGTAGGAAGGAACCTGTTATTCCCGCCACAAAACTCCTAGACATGTAACTGTAGAGTCCATTTAAAATTCCTCTTCCTCCCAAAGTCCTCGGTTAGAAGCTGTCTCAGCCTGCTGGCTCATCTCTAACTAGGCCTGACCTTCCCCCTGCAACCGAACAGGGCAGACGTGCCTATCCCTCCCATTACCAGAAAAATGGTGTTTCAGGCACCTACCATCTGATACAACTGTCCCAACTCTATGGCTACTATAATTAACCCATCCTAATTTGAAGGGGTGAATATGAAAGGGATGTCAACACCAGGGAGGTCTCTGTGTGTGTCTCTCTCCCCTGCCCCTCACCACCTCTTTTTTTTTTTAATGGGAGACACTAGAGCATATTTCTGTGGAGGTGGAAAAAAGAACCTTTTATACACCAACCCAACCAGAGCCTCCCTTCTCACCCACACTCCCCTCCACACTCAAGCCCATTCCTGCCTCAGACCTCCCACCCTCACCCTTGCATCGTTACCCATCTTCTCCACAGCACTTAAAACTGTGTGAAATCTGTGGTTTATTTGTTTGTTGACTGTTAGGATGTTTTCCCTCTCCCACCCCATCTTCCCCCATGCACCAAAATAGAAGCAGCATGGGAGTGCGATCTCTGCCTAGCTCATGGCTACATACCCAGGCCTGGCACAAACGGGGCACCTGATGTCAATTAAAACACATTCATTTTAACTTCTGAGTCTATGCTACACTGTGGTTTGAGTAGGAAGAAGAAGATGAGATTTTAGAAATTTTGCAATGCCTGGCAAGGAAATGACTTGAGGAAGGGTGACTCCATGTCCTCGATTTAATATAGTAGCAACCAGGTATTCGAGATAAATTAAAAGATATCATTTGTAACTTGGATTTCAGTTTTCAAAGGTGTCATCCAAGAGACGCAGCCAACAAAAAGACGGCTGGCAGACTCCGGGTATGCCAGACAACTCCCCAGTGGACAATATCCCAGTTGGAAAGGACTCCTTGGATCTCTAGTTGCAGACACCAGCTGATCCGCCCAGAGCCATCCCCAGTGACCTCTGAGACAGCCTCCGCAGCTTGAAAATATACCTCCTACAAGTCAGAAATTGACACATTACCTCCCTCTTCCCCCAGTCTTCTAACAGTTATTGACGGTATTTGGAAAGCCGTGATTCCATGCCTATTAATAACCTCCAGAAAGAACTCCCAGGAAGTCTCAAAAGAAAAACAGATCTGGCTGATGGAAGCCAAAGACTCAATCAGAGATTACAATTAGCAATGAATACATCTGAAGAAAAAAAAATGTACCATCTTCTGTATCACATGTTATCTGTTCAGGAGGCTTAAAACAAAAGACTTAACTCATAAATTCAAAGACTGCTGAGTCAAGAACAGTATCCTTTCCAGAATGGAACTCTTTCAAAGACCCTTTATCTATTTAAATAGAGTAGCACCAGCTACTAACTTTCTCTGCACAGCAATGATCCCAGGGAATTTTGTCCACCGAGTGACCATTAAACCTGTATAGTTATTTACACCTTTATGAAGTTTCTCCAGGTGACATCTTAAATAGTAACTGAATCAATCCACTCTAACATAATGGAACAACTAATTAACATTAATCGTAACAAATACTTTTCATAGTGGTCTTCCCCCTCCCCTCCTCCAACTAGAATGTGATTCATGGAATCCTCTCACAACTTAGCTTGAAATATGTGTTTGCCGGAGGAGCAGCTAAAGCAGAATCAGATAATTGCGGTATGACTCAACAAACGCACAGCTGTTCATTTAAATATATCCATCAAAAGTATAAATATGACCATGAGAAAGAAAACGAGCTGTGTACACAGGGTCAGTGCCCAGCTGAATGGGTTGGCATCGCAGTAACCACAACAGCAAACAAGGAAGAGACGGGGAGATGAGGCAGGGAGCGGCTCTGCATGTATGTCTGGCAAAAAGAGACCAGGAAATTGACGTGACCCAAAAACCACCCACCCCACCCCAACACTTACTGACCTACATAACAGTGGCAAGGTAAACGCAAAAATAAATGTGCTCTACTGAGTGGGGAGAAAGAAACAAAATTTAGGAAACAGATGATGCTCCTAAGAGGCAGAAATCCTGGAAGGGAAAACTGCTGAATCCAGTCTATTTCTAGAAACAAAACTAAACAAAGACCCTGAGGCAGAGCACTATGGAAGGAGGAGAACTCTCACCTCAGTCCTCTCTCCACAGCCTTCGAAAGTGGTGATCATGAAAATACGAGAATCCCTCCAATAGTCCCAGAGCTAATAACGGAAACACCGCCCTGTCCCAGGCAACCCCCTTTACAGATTCTACACACGTGAGAGCCACACTTTAACCTGAAGAAAAGGAAACCGAACAAGAGAAAACGGCCAATGTCAAAAGGAGCAGGGGAAGCAATGACTAAGGAAAGTGCCTACGTCTGCACTCCGGACCCCACCCTGCCTGCTTCTGCGGGAGGGCCATAGGCCCAGGCAGAACATGAGAAGCAGAGGCTGTGAAAAGAATTCAGAATAATAACAAACAAAACAAATCAAAAATCAAGCTCTTCCCAAAAAATAATCTCTCGGGGTCGGGCTGGAGGCTTAAGTTCATGTTTAGCCGGACTACTCCGTCATCCTGCATGAGGACCATTCACATTCTCCACATTTACAGCTAAACCTGCCTTATATTATTATAAGCAACAACCATTTCGACAATCACCACCTCCTTCCTCCCATATCCGTCCTCATCCTTCCACTGAACACTTTCTGGAAAGAGCAATCTATATAGCTCCCTCCATCTCCTCCCTCTCCTCCAGCCTGTCCATCACAGAAGCACCTCCTTTTACCAAGGTCCTAATTTATTGTAGACCTAACAGTATCCTTCAGGTTCACAGGCAAGCTTCCACAAAATTCTGATTCCCAACCCTCACACCTAGAGATTTAGATTGGACTGACTGAGGATGAGGCCTAGGAATCCCTGAGTATCACAGCCCCTCAGCAATTCACATGATGCTGAAAATGCCAAGGGCAATCTCACTCACCCATTCTGCAGGATGGCAGTACTGATAACCCCCTCCTTCCTCGAGGTTCTTCCCTGGCTGGTATTCAGAGGCTCCACTCCCCCTGGTGTCTACATCTAGGGTTCAGATATTCTCAGTGTCCTTGGACAACAGTGTCCTCTTCTGCCACTCATCCCTTAAATCTGCTTCTCATTCAAGATGGTACCCAGTTTCTTAGCTTCAGGGCCACCAAGCTGAGACCAAACACCCAAGTGAAGAATGGAATCACCCAATCATTATCACTCCCCACCCCCATCATCTATTCCTTACCATCTCCTTCCCCGACCATATGTCCTTGTCTTTTCACTGTTTATAGAATTGATTTTTTTTTAATGTTATTCCAGGTATTTCGAGTTACATAGAAACAGAAAGTAAAGTATATAATGAACCCCATTTCTAACCTCCTGGTTTCAAAAATAAACATCCTACCACACTGTTTCACAAAGGAGCCATCTTATTTCCTCTATTCTGTCCATTTCCTCCTGGGGTATTTTTTCTTTAAGGTTTTATTTATTTACCTTTAGAGAGAGGTAAAGGGAGAGAGAAAGAGAGGAAAAGAAATATCAGTGTGTGGCTGCCCGCTGCATACCCCGCACTGGGGACCTGGCCCACAACCCAGGCATGTACCCTGACTGGGAATTCAACCAGTGGCCCCCTGGTTCGCAGTCCAGCACCCAATCCACTGAGCTACACCAGCAAGGGCTCTCCTGGGGTATTTTAACAAGAATCCAGATGTCACATCATTTCACCCACAAAGTCTCTAACAATTAAGAATTTTTTCTAAACATAGATATAAAACCAACATCTCACCTAATGAAATTAAAAGTATTCCTCCTCCAAATATCTTCTAGAAGCTAGTCAGTGTTTAAATTTGCCCAATTTTCAACAACTACAAACATCCCCTCCTGCCAAAAATTGTGGGGAGAATGGAACGGCATATCAAAAAGAAATTGTTTTATCGCTTTTTAGTTATCATAACTAGCAGTGTAGTGTCAGAACTGTAGCAGTATTGAGAATACTGTGTATTTCATATGGAAGAAAGCAAATGAGTAAATAAGACATACTCCAATTCTATCATCCCCTGCTGTTCCAGGGAACCAGAATCCTGTGTGTGGAATTAAGGAGATTCAAATGCAAAACAGAAAAGGTTAAGTAAGAAGAACTTTATAAACGGCACTGGAATTGGAAATATCATTACAAACTCATGAAGTATTTTATGTATATTTAACTTACATCATTAAAAAGGCCTGGAAACAATGACCTGTCCAGAGCGGTGAGCACTCCTGCTGCCCAACCTACAGTGTCAAGACACCATTTCCTCCTAAGAGAAAACGCTGAATTAAACTACAAGGTTGCACTCACCAAATCCAGCCAATGGAGGTCAAATGACTGGTTTCTTCAACACTTTGGCTGGCTGTAAAGAAAAGAAAGGGCTGAGAGGGGAACCTGAAGTTTAAGAGACTTAAAGACAGAAAAAGATGTGCAAGACTAAACTACAGCAGCTAGGTATGTACACGCAGGTGGTAAAACCATAAAGACAGGCAACAAAGCAATTGCTACGGAAATCAGGAAAGTGGGTACTTGCACAGGGAGAAAGGGGCTGTGAGAGGCATGGGGCACGCCAACAGGCTGGGGAGGCTGCTCATATTCCGTCTCTTGACTTGCATGGTGGTCACAAAAAATACGCACCTTATAATATGAATAAGCTAGGTATGCTTTGTGTGGATGTCTGTATTTGTGTTTCACTTTATAATAAAAGTGTAAAAGAAGAAAATGGAATGTGTGTTTTGAAAAAGGTGTGTGCACACACACACTCAATGAGGAAATAACAGCATTCCATACCATGAATATGCAAAAATTTACCAGGTCTGTGTTACATATAAGTTTATATAATAAACTTCTGAAATATCAAAACTTTTTAAAACTTCAAACAGGAAAGTTTTCCTTTCAAGTTCCAAGTTTATTAAATTTTAATAAACAGGCATTAGCCTCGATACTGAAAAACTTCACATACCATCGTATGACACCATGGTCCTCCCTCTCTCCTACATATATGTTTCATGCATCAAGAATATAGAAAGACTGTACAGTCCAGATCAACATTTCCAAAACACTATGTTCCATTATCACCAAGTAAGAAAAATTAACATCATAAGGATGTGAACCCTTCTCCTCACAAAGTACATCCACATTTACTCCAATCCCCATAATAGCAACAAGTTTTAAGGAGGTGGGAGTGGTGACTATATATAATTATTTTCAAGTTCATATAATTTTAAAAATCCCATACAATAATAAACATAAAAATTCTATAAAATGGAGCTTCCCACATCAAAAAAAAAAAATCTTATGACACTCCAAGAGTTAAAAGACCATGTGATCCCAGAACACACACACAGGCACAGAGATCAGTAGAAGTAAATGGATATCCCCAAAGTAGGCCAAAGTGTATATGGGAATTTATAAAACAGAAGAAAAGTTGGGACTATTCAGTAAAATCAGAATGACTAACCAATGACAGACTGCTGATTTTCTACTACAATTCCCTCTTCGCTTTTTCGCAGGCCCATGCGGACCAGCAGAGCCTACATGCCCACCCTCCTTGGCAGCTAGAAGTGCCCACAGGACTAAGTGCTCACCAATGGACGCAGAAGTGATGAGTGCAACTTCTGATCACTTAACCAGGGCTTTCTCCTCTGTGCTTCGAACTGAGGAAACCCAGATATGGTAGCAAGCCAGCTATGAGCATGCTGGTAACTCAGTGACAATAAAAGGGACCTGTGAGTATGGGCTGTTCTACTGACCTGCTTTGCTCCCACTGGGACTGTTAAGTGAGGAAAAACGCGACATCTATATTCTTTGAACAATAGCATATTTCAGTTCCTTGGTTATCACACCTCAGCCTTCCCCTAATTAATAGAGCTCCTAGAGAAAAATTAAGTTGGATTCAAACCTAACATTCCAGGTGGGACAAAGATTTAAAATTAAAAACAAAACAAACAAAAAAACCACCCCACACGACACCACCAACCACCATGAGGTAGGTTTTTAACTCCAGGAGCAGAAAAGGTCTTTTAATTGTGATACAAAATCCTGAAGCCACAAAAAGTCTGATTACATATTTATCTCTATGAATCTTTTTGGACACCTTTTATTGACTCTCCCTCCACTAGAATGTAAGCCCTACAGGGCCAGAATTGGGGTGTTTTCTTTACTACTGTAAAGCCTGCCGCCTAAAGCAAGTGCCAGAGAGGCATTCCAGAAGTATCTGTTGAATGAATAAACTGGTAAATTTAAGGATACAAAATTTTAAATAATCTGCTCAACAAAATAATTTTTATACAAATGACCAAATACAAACATCACATATCACAAGAAGTGGGGGCACTGATTTTGTTCATGTACAGCAGCCCCATGAACTGACAAGAAAAAGATCAAGAACCCAACAGGAAAACAGACAAAGGACAAACATAAAGGGAACAGAAGAGGAGATACCAATTACCTTTAAACTTATGAAAAGATATTCTATGTCAACCAAAATAAGAGAAATGCAAACTGAAGCTGCCCTACCCTGTCATTTTTCACCTCTCCACTTAGCAAAGAAGAAACCTATCAGTTTGACAATCACACTGTGATGGGCACGGGTGTGAGGAAGCACCGTTCTCACCCACTGCCGATGGAACCTAAAACTTTGCAAGCTCTATGACTACAGCAACTTGGCAATACATTTCTACCAAAGTTAAAATGCGCATACCCTTTGAGCCAGCAACCCCACAACTAGAAATGGATCTTACAGATCTGCTCGTCAATGTGTTTGAAATGATGTATGTACTAGCTTATTCCCAACAGTCTTGTTAATGATAATAAAACTGAAACTGGTCTATACGGCTCTCAATATAGCACCGGTTAAACAAACCAGTGTGTCTCTGCAGTGGAATGCTAGGCATCCATTTTAAAAGAATGCAGTGTTAATTAGTAAGAAAACTCCAAGAAATAGTAGTTCAATGGAAAAAGATACAAAACAGCATATATCATTACTATTTGTGTAAAAGAAAAAAGGAAATTACAATAATTCACAGGTTTCATGCTGGTATATTACGAATGCCCTGAAATCTCTGGAAGAATATACAAGAAACTGGGAACAGTGGTTGCCTCTAGGAAGGGTAACTGGGTACTTGGGAGATGTATTTTTTACTTTTTTTCCCCTTCTAATCTTACAAATATTGATATTACCTTCCTAAAAAAAAATTTTACAAAATAACAACAACACAAATAAATATTCATTCCCAACCCTAGATATTTGAAAACTTCTCTAGTGATTCTGTCAACTACCCTATGAAACTACTGAGCTGAACAATTTTTTTTAATCCTCACCCAGGGACATGTTTATGGATTTTCAGACAGAGAGAGACAGAGAGAGAGAGAAGAGAAACATCAATGTGAGAGAGAAACATCTATCAGTTGCGTCCTGCACACGCGCTGACTGGGGATCAAACCCACAACCTACATATGTGCCCTGACTGGGAATGAAACCTGCAACCTTTTTCAGTGTACAGGAAGACACTCCAATCATCTGAGCCACCCAACCACAATCTGAGCTGAACTATTTTAACCCTGTTTAATAATTAAGGATCACAGGGTAAACAATTAACTAACACCATCATCTCCTCCTCCTCCCTCAAATAAGCATATATGCAAAATAAAATCAGTCTCTTAATTCCATACCTGTTTTTCATTACTTCTTCTTAAAACTAATTCAACCTCATGCCACCTTAAATGGGCATAAAAATATCTCAAAATGCTCCAAGGATGGTAGCCAAAACTAACAACTATGTTAATATATTAATGCAGCCTAGTGCCAGAAAAGTTCCTTCCAGGCATCCAGAGATGAATATTTGACATAAACGACACCTCGGCAGCAGCCCAAAGCTAAGCATCATCTGCCTTGGAAAATAAAAACTCACATCCTTAATGATCAAATTCCAAGGTCAACAGTCATGACTTTTGTTTTTTCCCTAATGTGAAAGGTCTCCCCCATGTCCACCTTTAAATTATAGGCTAACCCATCATTTGAGGACTGGCTATTATAATATTTCAGCCATACAAAGAACACTAAACAGTCATTACTTAGACTGAGGTTCTGATTAAAAGAAAAAATCTGCTTAAAAGGGAAAATATCCACAACATATGAAGTAGAAGGAAAAAGCAAGTCATAAGACAAATGTATAGTGATATTCCATCAGTTTTTTAAAATATATTTTATTGTTATTACAGTTATCCCAGTATTTCCCGTGTCCACCTCTGCCCAATACATCCCTTTCCTCCAACAATCCCCTCCTTTGTTCATGTCCATGTGTAGCGCATATAAGTTCTTGCTTCTCCATTTCCTACACTGTTCTTAACATCCCCTGTCTATTTTGTACCTACCGATTATGTTTCTTAATCCCCACACCTTTTCCCCTATACCCTCCCTTACCCCGCCCACTTGATAACCCTCCAAATGATCTCCATACCGTTGATTCTGTTCCTGTTCCGGTTGTTTGCATAGTTGTTGTTTTTTTTTACAATCAGTTGTTGATAGTTGTGAATTTGTTGCCATTTTAATGTTCATAGTTTTGATCTTCTTTTTCTTAAGTCCCTTTAACATTTCATATAATAAGGGCTTGATGATGATGAATTTCTTTAGCTTTACTTTGTCTGGAAAGCACTTTATCTGTCCTTGCATTCTAAATGATAGCTTTGCTGGACAGAGTAATCTAGGTTGTAGGTCCTCGCTTTTCATCATTTCAAATACTTCTTGCCAGTCCCTTTTAGCCTGCAAGGTTTCTTTGAGAAATCAGCTGACAGTTTTATGGGAACTCCTTTATAGGTAACTCTCTGCTTTTCTCTTGCTGCTTTTAAGATTCTCTCCTTATCTAACCTTTGGCATTTTTATTATGATGTGTCTTGGTGTGGTCCTCTTTGTATCCAACTTGTTTGAGACTCTCTGTGCTTCCTGAACTTATATGTCTATTTCCTTCATCAAATTAGGGAAGTTTTCTTTCATTATTTTTCCAAGTAAGTTTTCAATTTCTTGCTCTTTCTCTTCTCCTTCTGATATCCCTATGATTCAGATGTTGGTAAGTCTGAAGATGTCCCAGAGACTCCTTATACTATCCTTGTTTTTTTTTAATTCTTTTCTTCTTCTTGCTGTTCTGGTTGAACGCTTATTTCCTCCTCATGTTCCAAATCATTGAGTTAAATCTCAGCTTTATTCCTTCCACTGTTGGTTCCCTGTAGATTCTTCTATATTTCACTGAATACAAACTTCATTTCTTCCTGGGTCTATTTTACACTATTGCCATATTCAATGAGTTCTTTGAGTATCCCAATAACCAGAGTTTTGAACAGTGCATCTGATAGGTTGGTTACCTCTGTTTTGTTTCATTCTTTTTCTGGGGTTTTACTCTGTTCTTTTATGTGGGCCATATCTCTTTGTCTCAATTTTGCAGCCTCCCTGTGTTTGTTTCTATGTATTAAGTAGAGCTGCTTTGACTCCGTCTTAGTAGCATGACCTACTGTAGAAAAGCACCTGTTATTGTGTGGGGCAAAGCCTTAGGTAATCGCCAGGGCAGGGTATCCTGCTTCACCCCATTTCACCACTTTGTGGTTCTTTGTGGGGGGAGAGCTCGGAGAAGGGACAATACCACTGCCTGGCTTCTGGAGGTTTGCCCCACACTTGTCCTATTTTTAGTCACTTCACTTACTTCTCAAATGCAACTGGTGCCCTTCCAGTTGTTGCCCAGGTATTGCATCCCAGAGGGGTTGGGTCTGCGTAAGTTCTAAGGTCCTGCAGGCCCTTTAAGCAGAGTATCCTGAAAATCTGATAGTTTCTTCCACCGCCCCATCCCCCACTGATCTTTACAGCCAAAAGTTAAGGAGATTTAATTTCCTGGTGCTGGAACCCGGGGTTGTGTGGTCCATCCTGCGGATGGGATCCCTCACTTCCGAGGTACCCTTTCCAGCTTTCATCTACAACACATGAATGTGGGACCTCCAGTTCCATCACCTCCCTACACCACACCACGTCTCCGAGCACCTCCTACCCATCTGGATCAATGTGGTTTCTTTAAATCCTTCGTTGTCAGACTTCCATACAGCTAATTTCCTGATGATTCTGGGTGTTACTTGTTTCGAGGTCTAGTCATAATTTTTTCTGTCGTTGTTCAAGGAGGTGAAGTGTGTTTACCTACACCTCCATCACAACCAGAATTCTCCATCAATTTTTAAACTTAATTAATATGCATATTTTGTTTGTATAGGAAAAAAATTGTATGTGAAAAAGTTCATGTTCAAAATTATTAGCCATGGGTGAAAGAGAGAGAAGGGAAAAAATTATACACACACACACACACACTTTAAAGTACTCCATAGGAAACATAATATGAAAACGTAGTTTGGGAAAAGGTAAAAGCATAGAGACAGTAAAACTCAGCGACTGCCGCTGGTTGAGGTGGGAAATGACAAACAGGTGGAACACGGAGGATTTTTAAGGCAGTGAAACTATTCTGTATAATACTATAAAAGTGAATACATGTCATTAAACACTTGTCCAAACCCACAGAGCCAACACCAAGAGTGCTTTGGGTGATGTTGTGTCAATGCAAGTACCCCTGCTGTAAAAAATGCACCATTCTGGAGGGAACCTTAACGGTGGGAGAGGCTGTGCATATATGGGGACAGGGTATATGAGAACGCTCTGCACTTTCTGGTCAATTTTGCTGTGAATCCAAATACAAAATCTATTTAAAAGGGGGAAACAAGTAGTGGTCCTGTAGGGTGAAAAGGATGGCAGAAGCATTTTATATGCAGGGAAATGTCAGTAGTATTTGAACAACTTGGTCAAAGTTACAGAATAACTGCGCAGCTCCATTGAAAAAGCCTACCTTCATGGCAATGCATGAACTAAGGCTGAGTCCTAACTTTCTGACACTGGACTCATATAAACCAACAAAATGACCGCTGTGGCTAAGAAATTACCGTGCAGATTTGATCTCTGCCAAAGAACATTAACAGGGGAGATTTGCTGAAATGGCTCTACTGCTGGTTCCAGCAGTGCTGCTCTGAGAGGTCCTGGGGAAACACTGACTCAGCTACCTTAGAGGTGGCTCCAGGTCATATCTTCTCGAAGTCCTTCAAGCACAGTACTCTTGTTCAGAGCTTCGCTCATTAGTTCACCAGAGACGTGGGGAGGGAGGGGTGCCCCTGGAATCTCCCAGAATAATGAGCAAAGCTCCCAGTAGCTTCGCTACTCCAGTAGCTCTCCAGGAGTTCCCGCTCTAGCAATGCGATGCTCACAAGTGGCTCAGGGCTGCAGAGGAAAAGAAGAAAGGAAAACCATCTGAGCAAAAGGAAATTCTGCAGTTGTGAATGTACTGGCTAAAGGAAGTACACACTTGACAATCCTTTCAGTTGAGTCCAGAAAACTAAAGCCGATTTGCTATTAAAGCAAGCATGGAAAGGCTGAAACACACTGGGCATGCGGTATGTTGAGGTCACAGATCCATACTGGTCTTTAAATTATTTTTCCACATGACTCAAAGCCCAGTAAGATCTGCAGTTGGCAAATTTCAAGATCAAGTTTCTTTAAATCTCATATGTCATTTACTCTAGTCTACTACAAAAACAAACAAACAAACAATGGCTTTGCATATGTTCATTGTCATATGCAGTTGGTTTAAAAATGTAAAGTTCAAGCAGTGTACAGTGTAGAGTGGAAGTCTCTTCCAGACACCCAGCCACTCCACAGACACTCCATTTACCAAAGTAACTAGTTTCTTGTGTATCCACCCACAAATAATCTGATTTTGGTTCACATTCAAGCACCATTCTCAGTTGTAGATAGATCGAGTTCAAAGGCTCATAAAACAATGATGGAAAAGGAGCACACAGCGGAAGGGAATGGGGCTCTAGATAACTAATAAAAAAACAAAAAGCCACCCAAGCTCCCTTTTCCTTTAGGAAAACTTTTAAAATGTCAACATTGCCAAAGGAAGAGGAAATTTTTATTAGAACTAAACTTTCCCATTCAAATGGTTAAGTGATACAAAACACTGAAAAACTCCTTTCAGAAAACAGCATCCTTTTTTTTTCTTTACTTTAAGGAACATTTGCCCAGAAAACTTGCACGTAACTACATCTATGCAGAAAACAAACCCAAAATACAGCATTCCTCAATAATTATTTGGAAGGAAAATCACATCAACCTTGAAATTCAAGGAAGTGCTTTGCAAATAATGTCAAACCTGTCCTCACTCTGGTTTAAATTGAGGCTCACAATCAATATGATTGTAAAATTATAAGACCCGAAAAAGATGCACTAAAATTAACACACACATAAATATCACCATCACCCCCTGCTGCGTAGGGAGGTCAAGCAGAAATGTGACATGTTCAGCAATCACTTAGTGAAGTTAAATAGTAAAAATACATTTCTAGAACGGACATCCTTAAAAACAAATTCATCAACTAAGCAGCATTCACAAACCTTGAGTTTCAGAACAAACTGTTGAAATCCTGGTATTTTCCAAGATGCTGGGGCCAGGGAAATTTGGCAGATTCAAACTGAAGTTGTTTTCCCCTCTGCCAAAGACTGACTGTATTTTAGGAGGGGCCAGTGCTAAGCTGTCCTGACCAGAGCCAACCATGTCTTTAATTTATAAGTACATACTGTTTAGGGGCAGCTTTAGATAAGCAAGAAAATGAAAAACCACTGCTGCATATTTTTCTGATTCTCTTTAAAAAACAAAAATAGAAATTGCCTTGAATGGTGTGGCTCAGTGGACTGAGTGCCAGTCTGCAAACCGAAAGGTCGTTGGTTTGATTCCCAGTCAGGGCACGTGCCTGGGTTACAGGCCAGGTCCCCAGTTGGAGGCGTTCAAGAGACAACCGATTGATGCTTCTCTCACACATCGATGTTTTTCTCCCTCTCTTTCTCCCTCTTTCTAAAAATAAATTAAAAATAAAAACAGGGGTTGATTTTTTTTTTTTTTTAATGACAAAGGTGCTTCTCCTTCCCTAGTTCACTGCACAGAATTCCTTCTCACCCTTCAAAACCACGTCCAGGTTCCCCTGCCTCTGGTCAGCCTTCTCTAATGAGTCTTCCATTTCCCAGGTCTTTCCATTCGAAGTCCTCTGGCATTTATATCCTATATGACTCAACCTAACATATAATCCTCTGCCTTGAACTGGGTTTATCTCAAAACCAATTTAAACTAGACTAGGATCACAGCTTCTTCTTCTGTTATACCCTTTCTTCACAGAACCCAGCCCCTAGCATATAGGTGTCATTCAAGAGCTACTGGATAAAAATCACAATCTGTTTTCAAATTGATCAGGCTCTCAACCCATAAACTTAAGTCAGAATGGTGGTCTCCTGCAAGGAAGAACTCAGGCTGGTAAAATGGGAACTCAGGTTGAGAGGAAATTCTGGACAGTAAACTCTCCAAACATTCTAGTCAGAACCAAGCTCCCCACAAATGTCCTTGACATCAATAAGGCAGTGTGAAGCAGTTATGTTCAAAGCCCCAAGTGTGATTTTAAAAATAATTTTTAAAGAAAATACATGCATCAATTAAAATCAGTGCTATAAAATAAGTAGGTACATAGCAAACACGAGATACTTGTCACAAAACTTTTTGAGCTGAGTTTTTTCCAAAACCTTAACCAATTCATTTGTTTGGCTATGGAGGTTTAATTATTGGTAGCTAATCATGCCTCATGGCATGGGGAAATCTGACCCGGAAAGGTCAGAGGCACATTCCTGTGAAGTGGTGGAAGGAGAGTATGAGGAACGGGAAAGAGAAATCTAGAAAAATCCATCTTCAATTGCAGCCTTAACACAGTACTACCTTTTTCTTTAATTCAATTTAAAAGACCATGCATAATATCTTAAAAGTCATTGTAATATGATGTGACCTGACTAGTAGGCAAGCATAAAAGGTACTTAAAGTCAAACAAGTTCTTGGCAGTCAACACAGCAGCTAAGCAATAGGAAAAAAATTCAGAGCAAGTTTTTTCAACTTGTTAGCTATGACTGTCCCCTTGGTTTCTAGAAATTGTGGCTTCCAAATACTGCAAATCCTTGGCCATTCAAGACATCATCCCTTGCATGGTGGCGGATGTTAACTAGACTCATTATGGTGATCATCTCACAAAATACACAAATGTCAAATCCTCATGCTGTACACCTGAAACTAATATAACGTTATGTGTTAATTATATCTCGATTAAAAAAAATACCTTCCCTGTCTATCCACCCAAACCCCATAACCCAAATAAATGCTGGTGTATCTTGCTGTAGAATTACTGTTAACTGAAACGACTATAAGTAGCAGCACATGCTAGCAAGCACATGGACTTAGGAAACCGCCAGTTTTCCAACCTTCTAACTGTGAACTTACGAGAATCATTTCACCTCTGTGTTTCAGTTTCCTTTCCCATGAAACACAATAAATACCTCCCACCTGTAATGTTACTAATAATGCCAGCCAGCTCTTACTTGTTTTACCTGACAATCCTAACAATGCAAAAATTGAGAGGAGGATACACTATTCCTACTTGAGAGATAAGAAAACAATGTTAGAAAGGTTAATGCTGTCCAAGGCCACACTTTTTAAATAAGTGGCAAAACCAAGAATTAATTCAAGTTTTTCTGACTTTTAAGTCTGTGTTCTTAATTACCAGTGAGTTAATTTACATCTTGACTGTTTGCAAGAATTGACCTGAAGGCTCATAGTAGATATTCCTAGTTCCCATCCCTGTTTTCTGCCCCTTAGAGAATAATAAAAGTGCTGAAACAGTGTGGCAAAAAAGCATAAAGCACACCAATCTCAAACAGTAACACAAATCACCGGGATGATTCTACAAATGTCCTCTTGTTCCGGCTCTGGAATAATATTGCCACAACAAAGCATATAAGCTGCTGAGTGCCCTTGAAGAATAATCTACTCCAAGCACTTGAATACAGGGACAAGACAGGTTTGATCTATTAGTAATTCTGGAGAAAGGCACTGGGGATATCAGCTGGTTTCCAAGATTCCCAATATCCCAGTGGGAAAGAAAGCAGGTCACATGCCCAGACAACTGATAAACTCAGGGGACACCAGGCAGCACCAAGAACAGGGAGGGCCACCTAAAGTTGAGAAAAGATAACTGCTGACTGAATCAGAAAGTACAGAGCACAGAGATACAGCAGACCCTCTTCTCCGGGTGTTCCCAAACCATAAATATAAAGATAACAGTCATTAATCTTTAGGACACGGGAATGAGAAATGAGAACTCCCAGGAATTTCTCCGGAATTCCTCAAACTATACATTACTCTTAAAATACTTCCAAACGTTCTTTACTCCTTATTACGGATATCTAAAAATAATTGTTAAATAAGAAAAACTTAACAGAATTTACAAAGAATTGTAGCCTGTAACAAATATTCAAATGCTGGGAAATGCCGTGAACATTACTGGGTAGTAGTCCAACAGCAGGCCAAGTCCAGCCCGCAGTCTGTTTGGTAAATAGAAGTTTTATTGGAACACAGCCCCACTTGTTCATTTTACGTATAGTCTATAGCTGCTTTCACACTAAAACAGCAGAGCCGATAGTGGTGACGGAGTCCATATGGCTTGCAAAGCCTAAAATATTTACTATCTGTCCTTTAGAGAAAAAGTGTGTTGACCCCTGCAATAACCTGCATTTGGATCTATAAGCAAAGTTAAGAGCACCACACAGAATCACATGCTGAAACTGTCGTTTTAAAGACTTATTTTGCTTCAGAAACATATTTCTTAGAACACTATTCATAAGGATTTGCGTACTCTATGGTATGCATATAAACTCATATTTATTTTATTTGCAGGATGACTCACCAGTAGAAGCAGACAGGGCCACAAATACACGTTTGTAACATAGCAACATCCACCAGTAATCGTGGCCAACGCTCTCCTCCGTGTTCCTGTGCTGTACTGGCTCTGACAAACGTCAATCTTATCCTTCAACTCCGCAGGATAGTTTTCAACTTGACAACAGTGAATTCCCTGGATTTACTACTGTCTCTATCCATGTACAATATTTTTTTCCCATTCACCTGATTTCTTAACTGATTTTTTTTTCAGGATTTGAATACTTTCCAAGAAATCCTGGGAAGGAGTTCTACCACGGAAACACTACTTTCTCAGGTGTATATTTAAATACTGAGTAGGGATCAAACTCACTCAACTTTTACAGAATGGAGGGGAAAGACATGGAGAGGCAGGCTTGAGGAAGAACAAAGTCTCCAGGATATTTTAAGGAAAAGATTAAGGTCTCTCAGGGCCTAGCAAGGAGACCAGCCAAAGTGGAGACAGAATGACAATGAGATTTCCTAATGCTCTGGCCCTAGGGACGGATTTAAGGCCCAAGCATCAGAGCACCTTTCTCCTCCAGAAGTTAAATTATAATTTGGCTGAAATAAGAGGCATTCATTGTGGATTATGACAGAAGTGAATGTAATTAAGCACCACACTATATTTCTGAAGATAACCTGCTTATAACATAAAATCTCAAACACCCTCGTCTGAAGTGGTTAGGTGACTAACCAGAATCCATTTATCTGCCCAGCCAAAAACTTAGACGTATTTGTGCCAGAAAGATAAGCACAAGGATCCAGGAAAAAACTCAAGGGAACACAGGCAGTGAGATTCTGTGGCACCAGGAGGGCTCCAGGCTTGAACCAAAAAGTCCTGGATTAAATCCCAGCACTACCAATCCCTAGACACATAATGTTGGGCCGCTGTCTGAGCCACAGTCTCTCACCAACCAGACAGGCACCAAGACTTCCTTGCAGAGTTGCCCCAGGTGGCACACAGGGTCCGGCAGAAGTAAGGCCTGCTCAAATGTGGTTGGGAGGGCACATGAATGTCTCACACAAGACGGACAGCAATTTTAACATTTCACCTACAATGTCATATAGTGTTCTGGAGTGTGATATTGTTATGCTATAGAATTATATGCTCATGATTTTGTAATAAAAGATTCCGTCATTAAAAAGGGGCCTTATTTGTGCCAGACCCTGTACATCACATACAGTGGGTACTAATAAGTGGGAGCTATTATTATAAACTCAACAATTAAGGAGCAATGATGAAGACTGAGACTCACAAGGGTTGAATTATGAGGTTGAATCATATAGAAAGGCCAAAATTTGACCATTTTAACCCATTTTAAAAAAGTCATTTTAAAATAAATATTATAAAGATCTGTGCGGGGAAATCTGAAAGGGAAGAACATGAAAGAGTAATATCCCGTACTCACTGCCCCACTGGTGGCAGCTTAGAAGAAATCCAGACACCAGATGGGAAGGCTACAGACTAAAATAGAATACCCCTTTGTCAACTCCCACTAGACAGGAGGTGTGACTTCAGAGAAAAGATTCCACAAAAGACAGAGAGGAAGACAAAGAAACACACACCTCACTCCTAGGTACCACACATAACTCATTCTCTCTTCCTTCTCCATTCCTGCCCTCTCCTTTTCCCCCCTTATTTATTTCCCTACCCAATGCCCAATGGTGTCTTGTGTTAACCAGTGTGGAAAGGAAATCACCTTTCTTGTCGGCTGATGTTCCCAATTTCACAGCAGACTTTGTGGAGCAGCTGGTAGCTCAATAAAGAAATCCAGGGGATCTTTTGCATTTCCCCCTTATTTTTCTATCTTCCCTTCATACCATAGGCGTTAATTTTTCAAATTCTGTGCGTCCTCACCCAGTTCATGGGTCTGTGGCTGCTCTACGAAGTCAATTCCTGGATGAGTTCTGTCTGAGTTTCAAGACACCTCACTAGCCCAAACCCAGGTGGCTCCATCCAAGCTGATCTAAATCTCAAAAAGGCCCTGAGTGAGGAATTAGTGCACCTTGCACAGAGAGGGCAGGAGAACACGCAGAGGTAAGAAAGGCGGACATCATTTCTTCCATCCTCTCAGCCCACTACTCTCAAGACAGAACCAGACCTCCCTGGTAATTAGATGGCCTTTCTCAGCCTGTTGGGTCCAGCTTTTATGTGTGTAAATCCCACTCCCACAGCACCCCCCACCACGAGACACCGTGTTTTATCTTGTCTCTCAGTAATGTGGTAACCCTTGATGATTATCCTCACACATAATGCCACGAAGGCTTTCATCATCCATCTAACGATCTCAAAGCACTTTTGCAAGAGTTCACAGGGATGCCACCCACCTGAGTCAGAACCAGATGTTCTGGTTTTCTAAAAGGATGTTGGTATTTTGTTACCCTTAACCTTTACTCTGGGGTTCCTGGGTCTACATATCCCCTCTAGATAAATTTTAGCAAAGCTTCAATAGGAAGCTTCTTAAAAGTGGGGACTCTGTGTATCCAACATCCTGCTCTATCCCCAAGGCCTGCTCTAGCATCATGCCAGACTTACTTAGATATTTGTGGAGTGAATGAAGCTTAAAATCACAGAAAAAAACAAACACATTAACAATGTCAAGCTCATAAACTTGATAAAGAAAACTTCTCTATCAGTAAATGGCTAAGTTTCTGCCCTAGACTTACATTCAAAATGGTGCAAAAAGTACCAAATACTCTTATTTGAGTAGAACAGGTTAATACAAGAAACATAAAAAACATATCAAGAATTACAGAAAAAGTACTATTTCATAAAGGCAGTCTTCACCTTAGAATGGCAACACATTTTCTTAGTACATTTATTAACTAAACAACTGCTCCTAATTTAGGTTAAGTTGTTTAAAACGGTATCTACAGAAATTTCCAGAAATATTGAAGGGGGCTGCCACAGAAGAGGGGGGTACCAAAATAAATGAACAGAGAACACAAGCTTTTAAAAACCAGTCCTCCAATGCCCTCTTGCAAATATTTATGCCAGTTACCAACCTAAATAAAATGTTCACCAGATCACTCTCCCTAATTAAGGTTCAACAAGTACAAACTGAATAAAAGGCAATCAACGTTCTTCTTCTAAGTGTTTGATTTAATGTATTAACTGAGAAAACCACAAAGACATTCCCAGCTAGGAAAGAAACAGCCTGCCCCCCATGCAGACAGAACAAGATAGCAAATAAAAAAAGACCCAGTAAAGTTAAAAAAAAAAGTAAACAATATATTGCACGGCTTTGTTTTATTGTTGTTATTGTGTGTCTGTGTTTACATTATATTTGTAATTATATCAGTTAAGTGATGCATTTTACAAAAAGTAGTTGCCAATCCTGTAATGAGTCATCTGGAAAATTAACCTACAAGCTTCTTGAAGAGGAAAATAGCCTCTTATTTATCTTTTTAGTTTTATAATAACATCCCTTTCATAGTAGATAGACAAGAAATATTTGCTGGCTGATGAACAGTGATATTGATTTAAAATAAGACTAAAGCCAAGAATCCAGGTGACACCGGGTGGACCACTGAGTGAGCAGCCCTGAGCACTAGAGTTCTTCGCACTCTTCCCTGTCACCTCGAGGGGCTCCTTGCAGGGACTCATCAAGGTGCGCTGGAGAAAACACTGAACGAATGAGTCAGACACACCCCCTTACTCTAGTTCTGTGCCTGGGAAATCTCTTATCCTCTCTAGCATCCATTTTTCCTCACCACAAATTGAGAACGGCCCAAGTTGCGAAGCTTCCCTCCAGCTCAAAGAGTCTCTGTTTACACATTTCTTGTACAATTGCTAGCAGGATTCTTTAAGAATTATGCTAACAGGAAAGGCTACCTCTTCAACTTAAGATGGTTTTCTAATCTAATCCTCTAATGAGACAGCACTCAGTCCATTCATTAAGAAAAAAGAAGTAAAAATAACATTTCTCATTTTATTTAGCAATTTAGTTATTAACTCACAGAAGTTTGCTTTTAATTTTATTCACCTACTAATGATTTGTTTGCCAACTGAAACATAATTGAGAAAGAAAATGTTCAAAAAGAAGTAGAATAACAGTGGGGTCTACCAAGAACAGCCTCTCATAGGGCAAGAGAATACATTCAGTTCCCCCACAAAAGGGATCTAGATTAACAAAACTAAAGTGAGCATGTCCACCTCACCCACCACCCCAGTAACCTGCCAATCTTCCTTTACGTTCTAGCTCATACAATGAAATCAATGATGACCAAACCAAAAACTGAGACACTCATCTTCCAAATGCCACCCCTGCCTTTGCCCCAGCCCTTACCATTTCCCACCAGCAGCACTCCAACTTCCTCTCCCGTGCTCCCCTCTAAGTACCTGCCCATGGGGAAGTCAACATCCACTGAGCTGCCTGCCCTCGGCTCAGCTGTCAATGGCCGGCTCAGCTGTCAATGGCCGGCTCAGCTGTCAATGGCCCTCCGTAGCATGTGCAGATTTCCTGATTTCCATGACCTGGCCCCATGACCTCTCCAACCTCATCCAGGCATCACCCCATAGGTACCCTGACCCTAATCTCCCCTTACAGCTCCCTGAGGACACCACAGTCTTGTTTGCCTCCTGCCTTTGCACTTGCTTGCCTGAAATGCCTTTTTCCATCTGGCAAATTGCTACGTTTCAGGATCAACTCAAGAATCACCTCCTGATGGAAGCCTTCCTCTGAAATCCCCACGTTCACATCATCTGAGATACGCACACCCTCATCTATTGTTCCAAAAATGAATTATCACAGCACCTAAAAAGTACATTTCATTTTTTTTATTTCACTGCCTGGTGAGTCTGTGGATTCCTCAAAGTAGTATTTTTTCATCTCTGAAACATTAGGGATGGTCTTGTAAACATAAGGTCCTTGACAAATGTTGATGGTGGAATGGTGAACCCTGATAACAAATTCAAAGCATAAGAGAACCCACCATAGGAAATAGGAACAATACAAATGATGCTAATGGAAAAAAAGGGGGGCAGGCCTACCAGAGTCCATTTTTAGCACTGTGATGGCTTTCAATTAAAAGCAAAAAAAAATTCTGCCAAATCCTAAATTATAACAGAGAACTAAAGTGTGTCTTACAAAAAGACAATGTGTAAACTAAGTATATACACTAAACCATCGTTTCCTAATGACTTTCATATAAAACAAGGAAGTATTCCCTACTCTGATACTATAGTACATAATCTTTTTCTAAATTATATTGAGACAACACTCAAATACCACACTAACACTGTAGTATTACTGGAAATTAAGATGTTGTCAGTAAAATATAAAAAGGGAGATGCCTCATCTTATAAGAAAAATGTTAATTTTTTTCCCCAGAAAATTATCCCCAGGATTGTCACTTGGCACCAGGCCCCATTACAATTCCCTCGGCTCAGCTCTAACTCACTGGCCTCCTTCCCGATGTCATCAGTCAAGGTGCCAGGGACCAGAGTGGGAAAGAGGTAAGTTCTTCTCATGACAATGCTACCTTCTTAATGGTCCTTCCCCACCCCACCAGCCACTTTCCCAACCCCAGCCGTTTTATACCACACAGAGAACAGAACAAATGTATAAATTTCCATATAATATAATTCAATTTAATTTAATAAGCATAAAGAAAGTAACAGAAAGGAGGCAATGGCCCGCATTAAATGCTAAGAAAGAGGAAGATCCAAGGAACAAACTCCCCTGTTATTAGCACTCACTGGCAGGGATCACCAAGTTTACACATGAAATTGCTCAATGCATGAGTCATTTCAAATCGTGACTGTAGGATTCACTTAATGTGTTCAAGCAAACCTGCAATAAAATGACCTAGAAGTCTTGAGATGCGGATGATTCTCCAATCAAAATAAGAGGGATGGCAGATTTATTTTCGAAAAATCAAAAACACAAATATGTTTAGAAAAATGTTTAAATCCTGCTGTTTTCAATAATACAAATGGGCAGAATAAAGTGAGATTGGAGTTTATCAAAGTTGGACTTTTTTAATGGTTGAGAGCTTACTGTTCTGGAGGGCTCTATGACAACAGTTAACAGCATACTCACTGCAGGGTTGGTCCAAGAACTTGGTTCCTGTCCCATTCGGATCACAGGATGATGGGGAGCCCACCCTCTGACTTCTCCTTCAGTGACTTTTAGCTTAAACATCAGTCTTACATGTTGATGGCTCTAACAGATAGTGATAATGGTGTACAACTCTGGGTTTACTAAAAGCCACTAAATTGTACACCATAAAAGGGTGTCTGGATATATACATTAACTCAGTAACCCCATTATTTTACAAAATAGTCCAAAAGCTCTTACGCCTTTTTCTGTACAACTTAGACCTTGGGTGCATACTGCGTTGTGCCTGTTAGTTACACATGGACATCCTGTGTCTCCCAATTCACTTTTGTGGAAAGAGCCAAAGGCTTGCAAATCACACAGGTTGGGAACTGAACCTACATCTGTCGCTTTCCAGGCTGTGGAATCTCGAGCACTTTACTTGCCTGAACCCCAGGCCCCAGCTCCAAAACAGGCAAACACCACCTACCTATCAGAGGGGGAGACTGAGAATCTGCAAATCATCACCACGCTCAGACTGAGGGTGACCTGACAGAAAATTAATATGGAGCGGGCTCTAAGAAAGGAAATATCAAGTGTGGGGAGACAATAAAAGGGAAGACGCAGAAGCAGGAAGGGCACAGCAAGTGAAGATCGGGATTGAAGCCACCGGCCTTCCTGGAGTCAGGGCAAACCCCTGCAGAATCCTCTTTTCGATTCCAACGAAACTGTGGGGTGGGAGTGACATGGAGTAGGAAGGTGGTGTTGGTTGGGTCTGCTCCCAGAAGCATGTGCTGATATCCAGACTTCATTATCTGTCACATTTAAATCTCTGGATTCGTTCGTTACTCAAGTAATTTACATGAGTAATCACAAAGTAGAGCCATTTTCTATATTTTAAATCTTAAGTGTCATTAAACACTCAGTCCACTAATGGAATTATAGCCTCTTGATATGAGTTGCTATTAATTAGAACACATAGTTTTGCACCAAGATTCATTTTTTATCAATTAATTCTATATAATAAAACATGACTAAAGTTGATTGTTAGCAGTCTGTTCATCACAAGCCTCAAGGTTCCACACCTATGATTAATTTACATCAGCACGAGTTGAAACATCAGCTTTCCCATCATTTGTGATATTGCAACTTTTAAGAAGCAACTCACCTGACAATTAATACGAACAATCTATATTTACCATCAATAACCCAAATTCCCAAGTGGGCCAGAATTTAATGTGAAATTAAATCTTCCTCAAGGTTTCAATAACACCATTCTCACTGAAAACATGTTCTATTTATCCAAGCAACAATTAAAGAGAAAAGAAAACCTTTAAAAATACATATAATATGTGTATATATTACACATGTATGTACACACACATATACACAAATATAAACATGAAATTTATGCACATTTTAAAATGCAATTCGACAAGCACCAAAATTACCAGCAAGTTATCAGCCCTGCCACCCCCCAAGTGGAGGCTACACGCCAGCTACATTCTCTCACTCCAAGCCCCTCCAGAGACCGATGGGTTAACAACTAGTCTTCCTCGGCCACACATAAAAGCGCCTGGAGATTGCTCTCCAGTGGAGCTGGAGAGTGCGCTGAAGGCCACCGAGATGGGACTCTTTCAGTAAGACAGGACGATGAAAGTGCATCATGAGTATAAAAAGGAAATAAAAACATTAACAAGTGCCTGTGCTTACCATTCACACTGTCAACAATTCTGAGGAACATTCCACTGAGTTTTGGGTCACTAAACTCTCATCGATTTCATAAACACTTGACTCCCTGATTCTGCTTTTTAGTTTTACAAATCCCAGAGGGAAATGATAATGTTCTATAAGTTTAAGAATAGCTTATTTTCTAAAATTGGCAGGAAGGAAAAGGCTAGCTTCTGTTAGTTCTATTTTGAATGCATTAAGTACCAGAGGAGAAAATCCTTCGATAATAACCTTTTTTAAAAAAACACTGTAGCTGTTTCACGTGCAGCATCTTTGTGGGTTCTACCACAGCGCTGCTGTGCAGTCGGGTTTATTTTCAGACAACAAATCCTGGCATGAACTCAACTGCATCCCCTAGAACTTAGCACCACAGTCAGAGTGGTTTAACTCAACTGTCAGGTTTCCTGCCATCGCTCTTCACTTCGGACATACGAAGAGTAGGTCAGATACATGTCTAGAAGTCATTTTATTTTATTTTATTTTATTTTATTTTATTTTATTTTATTTTATTTTACATAAACTTCCCTAGCACACACACACACAAATGCTTTAACTTCTACTCCAGAGTCAATCTCCACCTAATGCCTTTGGCTAAGACAAGATCCAATATGTGAGGTAATTTAAGGGAAAATAGGCAAATAAATATGAATACTCCACAGAAGTAGGGGCATGCCAGGATTGGGAAAAGCTTCCCTAACTTCCATATGTGAGTATGTTCTCTCTCTAGAGGGAAATGAGTGGTTCCCAAATAAAATGTTTATTGTACATCAAACAGCAAGAATGGTAAAGAAAAGTCTCTTACACACACATAGTTGCTGCCACTTCTCAAATACAGTATGAATTCATATATGCAATCCACATATACTAAAACTGCAGCTACAACCCTTAGTGAAGACCCTAGTTTTTTTTTAAGAACTTCCCCAACCCGAGGTGTGCCCAGCCACTATCGCCTTCCTGCCCTGCGCTGTGGTTAAAGCCCAGGACAGAGGCCAGACTGTCTGAGTTAGAATTCAAGCCTTGCCATTTGCTAACTTTATGGCCTTAGATGTGTAACTTAACGTGCCCCCATTTCTTTCATCTGCAAAATTTAGATTTAATAAAAAGTGCCTATCTCCCAGAGTAATTATAAGGATTAAATGAGTGAATATATGTGAAGCACTCAGAACAGAACCTGATATATAACCACCTTTAAAGTGTAAGCCATTACTATTATTGATAGTTAATATTAGAACCATAATCCTGACTTTTGTGATACTCATTTCCTTCCTTTTCTTAATAGTTCCTACATTTTAACAACTAAAAAATATAGTCACTCTGGAAGACATAATAGAAGGCAAAGGAGCATACAGTGCTGAACTGGATCTGAAGTATCTCAAATGTCTTTACCTCAATAATGAATAACAAATCACTTGCAACTGTCACGATGGACTGCAGTCTAGCTCTGCACCACGGTAGGACTGAAAGGCAGTGGTTAAAGCAAGGATCCTTCAACCAGTAAATTTTATTGATAAAGGGACATTTTCACATTGATAACAGGTATATAGATTCCATCCCTCTTGGGTTCTCCAGAGTGAAGAGAAAAGTGAACACAAGTCATCACCAACCAACCAGCAAACACCACCTGTAATTCAACACACTGTGTCTATTCTTTATCCTCATGGAAGCACATGTGAACATCTACCAAGAATACTATGGAGGGGGCAAACACAGATGACTGTAATTGAACAATGATAAAGTAACTTTTTTTTAAAAAAAGAATACTATGGAATAATTTATATTATAAAATCCAAACATGAAAACCCAAGTGTCACATCTAGAAGTCACCCAAATCCTTTAAACACACAAAATGAAAACAGTGGTGCCCTGACACTGAGGAAAAGACAAGCTGGCACAGTAGTGCAAGTGTGACAGGTTAAAGGCCATTCAATATCTAATATTAATCACTGAGGAATCACATTTCTGCAGAACACTCTCTCTAGTTCGCCATCTAAAGAAAAATTATACTGCATACTTTAAAAAAAAAAAAGGACTAACATAAAGACCTTATCTGAAAGGACACAGTTTCCCCCTGGATCTCACCCGGCTGTCTTTAGTCACAAGAGAGAAGACGCCACACAGTGTGGCCTGGAAGCGGCTTGTGAGACAGAGATCTGCAGCTAGGATCTTGGAGACTGCTCACAATCCACACACAGTTTCCAAAAAGGAAACACACGCTGCATTTCAAGTCATGACTTATCACTCTTCCTTACTCTTTTATCCAATGCGTTCACTTTGTGCTCAAAGCCCTGCATTTCGGGAGGGTGATCAGGCAAAGCCTTACTCCCAACCAAGCCAGCACCAGGTCCTTTTGTCAAGATCCCCTTCTCCCAGGGTGCCTGAGCACCCATCCTTGTTCTCCCAGCCCCTGGCTTTGCCCATCAGGAAATGGCAGTGACCCTCTAACAGCAGGACTTTGTCCCCCTCAGCTCTGAGTTCCCAGCCCCAGTCATGATGTCCGACAACAGGCACGCGCTTAAGGCGGTGTGCTGACAGACAAAGGACTGTCTCTCCTCCTCCACAGGACTTTCCAGGACTTAAAGCAGTGTGTGTCCCAACCTCCTCCACTGCCAGCATTCTCAATGGGCCCAGATAAAGAACACCCACACCCCCTCTTTGGAGGGCCTCTTCAATTATGTGCAATAAATACCATACTGTCAGTTCATATGTTTCATTCCTGCTGCACCCAAGTGCAGGAGGAACAGACTTGCCAGCCTTGACAAACTTAATTCCTCAAGATTTCTGTCCGTTTTACCTGTAAAATGAAGACTACAGATACCAACTTCCAAATACTTGTAAAGTCTGTGACACAGAACTTGGCACAAAAGTGAACACTCAGCCCTAGCTGGTGTAGCTCAGTGGATTGAGCGCGGGCTGCGAACCAGGCATCGCAGGTTCGATTCCCAGTCAGGGCACATGCCTGGGTTGCAGGCCATGTCCCCCAGCAACCGCACATTGATGTTTCTCTCTCTCTCTCTCTCTCCCTTCCCTCTCTAAAAATAAATAAATAAAATCTTTAAAAAAAAAGTGAACACTCAAATGCCTACCAGGGACATTCAACCTTTGGGTGTCCAATGTTTGGGCGTCTCTGTGCCACGCTGGAAGAAGAGGAGATGTCTTAGGCCTCACATTAAATACACTGCAACACATAATCATAAAAAAAAATCTCATAATGTTTTAAGTAAATTTAGGATTTTGTGTTGGGCCGCATCCACGGCCATCCTGGGCTGCCCGTGGACCGAGGCTGCAGGCGAGACACCCTCGAGACTCTCTCCCCATCACATACCATGAAGTAAAAGGTTAGCGAAGGTTTTACACTCACAGGAAACAAGGACAAGACTTGAATTTTCAGAGCTGGCTTCCTATACCACTTCAACAGAGCTTCTTTCCTTCCCTTCTCTAGAGACCTGAGAGAGGCAGGCCTGGCCAGGAGACAGTAAGTCCCCAAAGTGAGAGGTCTCCTGCACACAGCTACACTGGCCCGGGGGCTGAGCAGGCTGTACTCAGAGTACAGGCTCAGACAGCACACACAGAAAGAATGTGACTAAACCAAGACTTTGCCACGCTCCACATGAGATGTGACAATTTTTATTTTGCTACTAATTCTGAGCATAGAAATTCAAATATATCTGGGGAGACTACAGCATTACATCTTTGACAAATGACTATTCTCCTGTTTTTTTAAACTAGAACTATCAAACTTTGACAGTAATCTTTGGATACATTTTATATAAATTAACAATTTCTACTGTCACAAAATCAAAATAACCCAGAAAGATAGGCTTGGGAACCACCAGCCAACTTCATTCTGCAAGTAACCATTAAGTTTTAATCGGATGTGGTTCAATTTCTGGAACATCGAGCATTAAGAAGGGCTCATCAAGAAAAATGGGCAAAAGTGGGAGGAGGAGGAAGAGGAGAACAAAAGAACCGCCCCCAGCCAGTCATTTAACACAGACTCTTGACTGAATACTTCTGCCCCTCTTTGCAGCTGTTGTCTCCCGCAGTTGGCACGGAGCGCTGCCAGTCTGGGACCGGTTTCCAGTGAGGACAGCATTGTTTTATTGGCTACTTAGTCAGTGCACACACCATTAATGGAGTTTTTATCTCTCCATTTTCCTGTCAGTACAGAACCAGCCAGTCTGACTCTGTTATTATCATTAAGAAAGCTTTTTTTTTTTCCCTCCCCACACACACTCGTTAATCCAAACAACATCTGGGAACTTCAGCCTCTATCATATAAAAGGGAAACAGATTTAGAGAGAAAGGGGTGAAATACAGTTCCAGCCACACTGAACAACAACCAAATTCCAATAGCCAAACTTATCTTGAACAACCGATATCTCTGAAACGCTGTTTACTTCAAAGAGGCAAGGTGCTTCCCACCACATTGCTTTAAACTTCCTCTAGACCTTTGCTATATGAAAGGAAAAAAAATCCCCTTTTGACATGCAGCTTTAAGAAAAAATAGTATTGCTTTCCTAGGTGGGACGTTCAAGTGTGAAAGAAAATAATACTATTAAATGATTTTAAAATGCATTATTTTTTTCCAAAAAAGACCCTTTATGAGATACTACCAGTGAGTACATCTCTAGTGTACAAACTCACAGGAAAGAACTGGCGCCACTGAACCCAGAAAATATGTCCTCCTATAACAGACAGCTGTCTCCTTGGTAGTTTAAGTGTGCTTTTTGCTGAGATCACACTCCATGAGTCATGGAATCAATAGAGGAAAATGCACAGAGCCAGCCACACTGCAGATACTCATAGCAGAGCTGTGTGGTTCAAGCCGCACAGCAACCCTGCCCCTCTCCAGCTCCCGGAACACGCATCCGGGGAACAGCACCTGGGCTTTCTTCATGCCTGAACTGCCTCCATGGGCCCTCAACACCGGTCCTTTCGGCACCACCTCTACCTAAGTAGAAGCTAAAAGTTGCAGACCTCAAATGTGAGGATGTCAAGCAACCCGTCAGGCACCTTACCCTCATTGCTTTCTGAGTTTTCTACAACACACCAATAACAGCGACACCTGGGTTAGAAGGGATGGACTTCCCCACAAATGATCCTCACCAAGTAGAGGACCCAATCAGGACTGACCATTTAGGGAAAGCCAAAACTGGAGAGTCAACAAAAGTTAATAGTTTATTTTTAATTTATCTTTTTCTTCCATTCAGCAAAAAAAGAAAGGGAAAATCACTAACTGTCTGAGCCACAGGCTCCTGCTCCCGGGAAGCGTTGCCTTAGAGCCCCTGGCAGTCTGTGGTTAATGACAGTCTCAGAAACCTGATCCTCTCACTGTGGGAGACTTGAGTAAGCACTGGCCTCTCTCGGTCTCGCCTTTCCATTGTCCCACCCTGCAGGGCCAGCTGTTTCTGACAGCCAAATTGCTGCGTGCTAAGCAATGAATGCTGTCAGAGAAGGAATTTTCATTTCTATAATGCATAGGCCTCTGTGGACAAATTATACAGCTTATGGTGCTGGCTGCAGGATGCTGCTCCAGGCTTGAAGCGCTGCCAAAATGCAGCCCTCCCTTCCCGCTTCCCGGCCCCAAGCCGACAAGACAGCCACCCAAAATGAATTTGAATGGCCAGATAGAAACAGAACACGTGTTTTCAGCAACATACAAAACATATGTCAAGAATAGCTGTCCAGCTACCATCTTTGACGTAATGGGATACAGGGAGAGCTAATTGAGCTAATGTCACCCCTCAGAGCCACGTAGCATGGCAGCCATTAAGACCTACTGCAATTTGATACCCTGCAGTAAGCATCCCCAGGACATCAGCAAAATCACTGGCCCTCTGCTTCCAGGGGATGCTAGACTTACCTAGAAAACATACTCAGAACTTACCGCTTCCTGAAAACCAAGGTAGTAACCATTAAGCAACAATGTAGGAGGTCTAGGAACAAGACCTTTATCGGGATGACAAAAGCCCCCAATATGTGCTTTATATGGAATTGCTTTGTAGGAACTGTTTGCCTCCCCAGCTTCTGTACCCACCACTCCCCGCACCACCCCCTCTACAACAACTCCTGCCTGGGAATACCCCCTCCTATTCTGCCTGAACACTGGAGGGGGGGCATTGTCGGGGGGGAGGGGGGATAGGTCAATGAGCACACTGCTGGACTGTGGGGCAGGATGTAGCCTAGGCTGGTCCAATCAGAGTGGACCTGCCAGGATTTTTCAGGAACTGCTTAAAAAAAAAGTTTGATTTGCTATTATACTTGAAGAACCTGAGAGAATGTCATAGCCGTTTTGCTACCACAAAGGGAGAGGCTGCCTGAGAAAAGAGCTGACAGAGAAAAAACAATTAGGGGGGAAATGACAGGGTCCCAGGAACACTGCTTGAGTCCTGGGTCAACCCAGATCAAAAGGCGGCAAAGAGGGAGGGAATGAGGACATCAGCTCACTTTCAACCCCTTTCAATCATGACAGTTATTAGGAATTTCAAACCTTTATACTAACTCTTTTATATGAGGATATTAGGATGTAGGGTGGGGAGGGTAGAGGAAGCTTTCCCTGACTGCTCAACTGGGGGGTAGGCAGAGGTTGGACAGAAAGAAGCATAAGAAGGCCAATTCAGACTGCTTGGATAAGAAAATGATTTTAAAACAATAAGTGACCATATGTACTTAGCTGCTTCTCAGGGACCATGAAGTGCACCCAAGTACGTGCACCCAAACATATGGCAGCCATTATTTTCTCATCTTCCTGAGGCTTGTCTGGGCTGCACTTCCTGTCACATGCAAATGCAAACTAACAGAGGAACCATCATTCCATCCCAAAAATGCTCACCAGTTAACACAAATGCATGTTATACCTTATCACATAAATAAGAAAAAAAATTTGCATTTTTGGTACTTTCCTGTTAGAACTTACTTTCACTTTTCTCCTCTAATCTTTATATGCTAATATGACCGAAAGTATGCAAACCATCACCTGATTTTGGCCCCCTCTCCAGCCAAGTCTAAATATCCAACCTGAATTCAAGGAGAAATGAGGAAGCTAAATTCATGATTCACATTTTCTTTTGGGGTCATAAAGCTTAACACAACCCATGTGGCATAGAGAAAGTGGTTCGTGAGTGGTCCATCAGCACCATGTCAATGAAGCCAGCTCAGGGAAAGGCCAGGAAACCATCCCAGCCCTGAACAAAGGAGGAAGGGGGACACCTGCTCTTCCGCAGGGCGTTCAGGTCAACCAAAGCACAAGCACCTGTAGGCTGAGAGCCATCAAGGTGGTCCCGCTGGCCACATCCTGCAGCCCTCTCTGCTTTATCATGAACTACTGTAAGGTCAACAAGGGCAGGGTTTGGTTCAAGAACACCGGGGACTTTAAGTCAGAAGGAGTATCCAGAACCACGGTGGGCTCACAGCCACTCACTACACTATAAATACCTTCCTGGCTGCTCGCCTGACAGCAACCACAATTCCTGCTCCCTTGTTGGTAGAAGAACTGCAGGCCTCTTCCCCCAAGAAATTCAGCACAACCAACCAGGTATGGCAAAAATTATGAAATACGGATACAAGCTCACTCCATGCCCTGGCAAGCCATGTTTCTCACCCTCCTCTTGTCCATACTTGGCTTCTGATCCCCAAAGATCAAAGAGAGACTTGAAAGGTGAAAATCATATGAATGAGACCTCAATTTGGTCCTTAGGAAAAACTGCAGAACACAGTCCTAAAATTGTGATAGAAGGGAGGGAGGGAATAAGGAGATCAACTCACTCTCAACCCCTTTCAATCGTAACTGTTAGGAATTTCAAACCTTTACATTAATTCTTTTGTATGCAGATACGAGGACGTAGGATAAGGCAGGGCGGAGGAACTTCGCCCTGACTCCTCACGTGCAGTGGGTGGGGGAGCAGTGGGACAGAAAGAAGCAAAAGAAGACCACCTAAGACTGCTCAGACAGAAAAATTATATAAAAAAATAAATGACCATATGTACCTAGCTGCTTCTCAGGGACCATGAAGTGCACCCAAATTCTCAGGACTGACTTTTAAGCCTAGTGGGTGAAGATCCACCTAATCCCCTGAACCCAGAGATCACCCCAGTTCTTCAGGAAGAGTCCGTCTAGGGAATAACAATTTTCTTGTTACAGTCACTGTTGAAAAACAGAAACAACAATCCAAATTCTGAAGATGACCCTGGATGAGGTCTTCCATACCATTCATCTCCAGGGCCTGGCACTACGCTGGCATACAGCTGGTGTCCCAACGTGAAACTGTCCCCAGCATGGATGGATCTCTCTTCCAACCAACTTCCTAACCCCATGGAAAAGGCCATCAGAAATCAACTACAGAGGGCACAGAGGGTATTCTGTACCAAGTTCACTGCCTTTCCTTCCCGTTGTCACTCATGTACTTAACCATTATGTAATGAGCACCTGTAAGGAGCCAGGCACTGTTTCAAGCACTGGAGGAACGGTACTTGCAACCAAGTTCCTACCCCCATGCAGTCTACATGCAGGCAAAAAAGCACCCCATAAAAGTTACTTCATTCTTCTAACCATGTCTCCTGCTAGAAGGTCCCAAGTCTCAGAAGACACCCTCCATTTTAAAAGCACATGCCTCTGTATAAGAAATTTGACTCATAAACAAAGTAACTCTGGCAAAAGTCTTCAACATCCACATACAACACCAATACTCCAGGTCACGTGATGACCCAATCGCCACAATTTCTAGCACTTTGTTCCCTTTCTTTTATGATTTTCCCCTGGGGGGAAAAAAAAAAAAAAACAGAAAGGATCTCATATACAAAGGAGCTTAGGGAAAGTAATTTTAATTCAAACTATGGACTCTGGGCAGGGGACTATTCTTAGGCTGAACCAGTAGGATTTTTTTCTTTTAATCTGAAAACTAGAAAGGCAGTATATGAATTCAAGGTTTCCTAGTGCAAAGAACAATGTATTTAACCACATCTCTATTATAAAGCCAAGTAATACTGAATTATTCCTATAATACAAATTTCACACTATTAAACCATACTCTAAATTCTATCCTCATTGAGTTTGAAAGCAGAGACTTTCAACTAATAGGGAAGTGTTACCTTATAGAGCTGAAAAATAATAAATGCTTAGGCTCAGTAATATAGTCAATAAGTGTGTTTTTATTCATGTCATTTTCCTATCTTTCTACAAATTAACCAAATAAGTACCATATAGCCAGATTGTAATGACTGATGTATTCAACACTGCATTGCACAACACACTCACAGCCTGCTTACTAAATCCTGCAGGTTAGATACTTACAGTGGGTGACTTAGTAATATTCCTTCACATTGCTAATGCCCAGTCTTCTCTGCAAAATAAATAGTAATAGCAGCCACAGTTTCTGAACACCTCTCAAGTACCTCAGGTACCAGATACTGCTATGTTGGAGATCTGCAAGCACATTACCACACTTAATCCTCCCAATATAAATAACAACACAACAGGAATGATTATCTACACTTTGGAGGTGATAAAACAGAAGCTCAGAGAGGTTAAGTAACTTCCCTAATGTCACAAAGCTGGAAAGCAGCAGAATGAAACTTAAACCCACACTTGCTTGACACCATCAGCCATTCTCACCCATTTTGATACATTCCCCAAATTCCTTTCCAGCCACCATATCATGGGAGAGGATTAACACACACCTTGTGGAGCAACCTTGCTATAGAATGCTGTCACTCTAAGTAGTGGTTACATTTCACAGGCTCGTGCAGTGACATTGGGATTCGTAGATATAATAAAACTCCCAATGAAGATATCATTAACTTGAAAATACCAAAAAGGCCAAAAATCTGTCACCTTCAAATGCTTAGTACAAAGCACATCAGAGAGCAACTTAAACTACAATAGGGGTAGACTGCCGGCATCCATCCAAAATAAGACTGAGACTAAAAAAAAAAGAAAAAAGGAGATATTATCAAATAACCGTGAAATTAAGCCAAATGAAGGACAGAAAATAATTGGGAAAACAACCTAAGACCTGTGCTCCCTGCTAAGCTTTAAAGAGCATCTGTGCTTCCAGGGTAGACGGAGGAGCACCAGCCCGTGGGGCAGGTGAAGCTCTGAGGCCCTTTCCTCCGGGAAAGCGAGGTTGGGGGCTGCCCTTGGCACAGCCCTCCATTGTGCAGAGGGAGATCAAGTTCATGTGCCTACAAGAACTATCTTCTAGGTTTGTAAAATCCACTGGGAAGGAGTCCAGTGAAAATAAAGACTTCCAAGAGACCAGGTACGACAAATTCCCAACTAACAATGACGGATCTGCCAGCCTCTCGGCTTCACCTGGCAGACGTCCAAGCCCATTGTCCCTGCCAGGTTCGCCCTTCCCTGCAGAGGCTTCTCTCTCCTCTGCTTCAGCTCTGCAATGCCACGATGGCTCTGCTCCCTCCCAACTGCTCACTTAAACTTCCTGAGAAACAAAAAGCACCCAAAAGAAAACTACCCGCAATTAATAAACAAAAACCTTGCAGTGAGAAAGATCGCTTCCTGTATTTCAAAACAGCACCCTGACATTCTCCATGCCAGGATCTTTCCATACCATCTTTTGTTTTATTTTTCAGTTTCGGAAGCACCACATGGGTAGCCAGGAGCTCAGGCTTGCATAGTGAAAAGAAGCGTGCTGGCCCTCAAGGGCTTATAGGCTAGAGGAAGATGCAGGAATTATCCTCTAAAGGGCAGAATAACAGGACAGAGATGAAGAGCTTCAAATCACGTAGTTATGCAAGTTAAGGTCATAAGGTCAGAGAAATAAACCATGACTGCTGGCTGAGGTGGTGTAGTGAGTTGAGTGGTACCCCCACCCCTAAAGATACACCACACCTAACTGCCAGAACCTGTGAGTGGGATCTGGTTTGGGGAAAAGGTCTTTGCAGATATAATCAAACATGGACCTCAAGAGGAGATAGTCCTAGATTCTCTCTGGGTGGGCCTTAAATCTAATGACAAATGTCCTTTTAAGGGACACACAAAGGAAAAGAAGAGGCTATGTGACAATGGGAGCAGGAAAGGGTTATGCAGCCACAAACCAAGAAACGCCAGGAGCCACCAGAAGCCACCAGAAGCTTGGCAAGGAAGAATCCTCCCCTAGAGGCCCCAGAGACACCAGACCCCACACCTTCATTTTAGACTTCTGATCTCCCAGCTGTGTGCTAACACACTTTTGTTGTTTCCAGCCACCCAGTTTGTGGAAAGTTGTCGTGGAAGCCCAGGGAAACTAATACAGATGGTGAGGAAAATGCCGCTTGGGGGAAGGTCTTCAAGGAGCAGTATATGGCTCACTAGGCGGGAGGGAGGCATCACACGAGGAAAGAAGACACACTGGTGATGGGAGAACAACGAGGAAACGCATGCTGCTGAACTAGAGATTAAAGAGAGAAAAGAAAGCCTGAAATGTAACTTGGGGTGAAATAGCAACTTGAATGTGTATCTAGGTCATATTAACTTTATTAGCTAACAGGGGAGTCACCAAAGACTTCTGAGCAAGGGAATAAAATGTACAATGTGGTGTTTAAGGAAAATTAATCTAATGTTTAAAAAGACAGTAAATTAGAAGCTAAAATCCAGACCTTTCTTTTGTGAGGAAAGACTCCTGGAGAACAGAAACCAAGTATCCACATTCTAATCCCCCAAATCTGTGAGTTACCTTACAGGACAAAGACTCTGCAGATATGATTAAATTAAGGATTTTGGGATGGGAGGATTATCCCAGATTATCTGGCGGGCCTTAAACATAATAGTAAATGTCCTTTTAAAAGGAAGGCGGGGAGGTTTAACCACCTGTGACTGCTGGAAAAAAGAGCAAGGGATGTGCTTTGAAGATGGGGGAGGGGTCCACAAGCCAAGGGAAATGGACTCCTCTCACGGCCTCCAGAACTGTAAGAAGATAAATTTGTGTTGTCTCAAGATACTGAGTTTGTCATAATTTGTTCAGTGGGAAAGATAAACTAAGTTTTATGTTTTCTCCTCTGAAATTCAGATAAACCTTCCTTCCTCTGAATTCTCCCAGAAAGGATTCTTTATTGCTTTTTCCCTTAGTGCAGCATAGCTGGTCCTGTTTTATTCTTTCCAAGTTCACATTCGACATTCTCTGTTTTAACATTTCCAAACTCTGTTGCCCTAGACCTCTATCCATTTCAAAATTCAACATTACCTACATATGCCATACAAGAGAATTAGAGAGAATCTACTAACTTACCCACCCACCAGAAAGGATTTAAGAACAAGCTGTTTCCTTCTGGGGTGAAAAAAAAAAACATTTTGTTATCTTCATCTGTGTGATACTTACCCATGAATACAGATGCCAAAATGCATTCAGCTGTATGCTTAGGATTTCTGCATTTCACTGTATGCATGCTATATCCCAATAAAAACATAAGAGAGAAAAAAATGAATAAGCTGATTCCACCTCTTCTCCTCTTGAGGGCAGGAGATTAGGCTTCAAGTCTCCAAAGGAGGAGAGGAAAAGCAACATATGGCACACTGGGACACTGAGGTTTATGATTAAAGGAGGTTAGACGGGTGAAGAAAAAGGTGACCATAAAGGACATGTACATATATGGTCGCAGGGAGGGTCTGCAGTTATGCACTTAGAAAGGACATCAAAAGGAATAAACTAAAAACACAGAAACAAAAGAAATGAGCTAGAATACTAAGAACTTGGGGGAGGGGTTGCATAGGAGAGTACTTTTCAAAACTTTTAACCATCAACTATTAAAAAATATATATATATATTACATTTCAGCTCATTACACGCATACATGTATAAAACCGAAACAAAACTTTCATAAAGCAATTCTTACTCTTGCAACACATAAGTTTTTATTCCAAACTTTTTTCCCCTTTTATTTCTAATGGCTATAGAGACTCACTAAGTTGATCCAGTACCAGATCATGACCACAGTTTACAAAACAATACGGCATGGGCAGGGAGTGAACTGGACACGACGAAGATGCCAACAGTATCAAAAGGGCTAATCTCTGATTTTATGGCTATAAGGGAGACAAATTTAGAAATTTTACTTTACAAAAGAGAGCCAATAAAAAAAGCTTAGAACAATCTGTATTAAAAGGAAAGTTTTTAATTTCTCATTAAAAATTTCTTTTTAACCACTGCCAATTCCCAGCCCATCTGCATCCCAAGCTTGAGACCTGGTTCAATTTTGAATGTTCAATTCAAGGAACCTAGCTATGAGACAAGATATTGTCCTTACGTTCAAAGAGTTTATAGTCTCCTAATAAAAAAAAAGAGTAAAATGACTACAGAATCACAAACAGTAATGAACTCTACGGAACCACTGTGAAGGAGAACCTGATTTTGGCCAGTGGAGGGGACATGAGAAAGGCTGTGCAGAGAAAGGAATGGCGTTTGAGCTGGGGCGGGGTAGAGAGCAGAGGAGGGGAGAGGGGCTTAAGGGGTTTACAGAAAGAGGAACTCAAACCCAGCAGAGACAGGGGAAGTCTGGCCAACAGGAGGCTATGGTGGATTTAAAACATGGCCCCAAAATTCTTCGTCCCTCTTCCACCCATAGGTGGAATGTATCTCTTCCCCTTGAATCTAGGCTCCATAGCAGCTTGACCAAAATATGGTAGAAGTGAGATTGTAACAGTTTCTAGGACCAAGCCTTAAGAAACTAGGAGCAGCTTCCATTTCCTGTCTCTTGAGACAGTTGCTCTTGGAACTCTGCCGCCATGCTCTGAGGAGGCTCAAAATAGCCTATGCAGAGAGACCATATGTAGGTGTTTCAACTGACAGCCCCAGCTGAGCTCCCAGCCAACAGCCAGCATCACCTGCCAGCTCTGTGAATGAATAAGCCTTCAGGTGATTCTAGCCCCCAAGTCCAGACTGTGGAACAGAGACAAGCTGTCCTTACTGTGCATTTCCAAATCCCTGACTCACTAAACTGTGAGCATAATAAAATGGTTGTCGTTTCATGCCACTAAATTTAGGGTGGTGTACTGCGCAGCAATAGACTGGCTGGAACAGTGTAGTCAAGAGAACATGGGGGAAGACAACCCTGGAGAAGAGCTTGAAGGAAGGGGCCACGTGTCTTAAAAGTCAACCCAAGCAGCCTTCTCTATGAAATGGGGAGCAGTTGATGGGTTGAAGATCAAGGCAATTACATATAATTGGACTGGAGGATTGTATTAGCAGCACCACACAAGGAAATTTTCAGCATGCTCAGAGAACCACTGGACATAGACACAACAATCTTGAGTACAGATCTCATAACTGTCCACATTGCACAAGTACTTAAGGGGGAAAGATAATCTGGAACAATCTGACATTTAATCTGGTAGCAAATACCACTGGCTCTATCTTCAAAGTATATCCTAATTCCAACCAACCTTGTCTCATACCCCCAAGCCTGGTCTAAGCCATCAGTATCTCTCACCTAGACCAGTGCTTATCCAACTAAATTTACCATCCAAAATGGACCAAAGCTTTTGTAAAACACTCTGTCCGTCCAGTGAGATGGGGCCACTGATCACATGTTGAGTCATGGCAACATCCGAGTGCCACAACACTTTCTAAACACTTCACCTCAATTTCTGCACCTATCACATCACAGATCAGGAACAAGCAGTACTTGGGGCAGGTGCTGTGGACTACTGTTTCCAAATTCTGCACAGGCATCAAACTTTGGGATTGGGAGGCAAGAAAATGGAATTCCTAGAAATTCTAGAAATCAAAATTTTTTTTAAAACAGTTCCAACATTCTTCACTATTTACTATTATGAATATTTTTTAAGGTTGCTTAAAAGCCCTGGCCAGCGTGGCTCAGTTAGGAGTCATCCTGCAAAACAAAAGGTCACTAGTTAGATTCCCGGTGCGGGTACACACCCAAGTTGCAGGTTCAGTCTTCCACCGGGGTGTGTACAAGAGGCAGCCCATTAATGTCCATCTCTTGCATCAATGTTTCTCTACCTCTTTCTCTACCTCCCTCCCCTTCTCTCTAAAAAAATAAAAATAAATAAGTAAAACATAAAAATGTGTTCCTTATAAAAAAGTTGCTTAATAAATAAGAAATATGTGTAGTGGTAATTACAAAAACTGAAGCATACAGAAAATATGCAAACACTGGAAAATGACAGCAAACATTACTGTATAGTATTCAAGTAACCTAGCACTATTCAGATAGCATCCCTACACTGAATCCCAAGTCGAAATTTAAGGATTTATTTTGCTTCCAAAACTTATAATCTCTTGGCACACTACACACAGGATTTAATTTTTTAAATACTCTACACATAAATGTATTAATACTTACTTGTAAAATGACTCACTGCTACCAGCAGACGGGGACACAAACACACAATGTATAACCTGGCAACAGCAACAGCAAGTTCGGTTGTGACCCCCATCTGCGTTCCTCTCTTGATTCCCAGAATAGGCATCCTTAACCTTCTACTCCATGTGTCAGCGATTCCAGCTCTGGCTTTCAACTTGAAATCAGTAGATTCCTTAAGAGGCAATTACATCTCTATGTAAATTGTGGCCAGTGGCTATCTTGATGGACAATTCAAATACTGAGCACCTTAGAGGATGAAAACTGAAAAAGAAAGGAACTAGCTATCTTGGAAAATTCCAAAATTGGGGGAGAAACTGTCCCCAGGGAAAGCAACAAGAAAGTCAGCAGACAACCAAGTCAGAAAGGATTAAGTGATCAATAGGTGCTTGGAAAAATAAAAATGAGGAAATTATGTAAAAAGACTAGTGACACAGAGCAAAGTCCCAGGAAAGATTGGAGAATAGATTTTAAATACTTAGAAAGTGATAATCCCTGGGGACCGCAATACTATGAGCAGGTCATATAAGATTCACCAAATTTCCTTTTTCAATAACTTTCTGAAACTAGAAGTTCATGGAAACATACACTTCTAGATATTAGCAAACCATTTGACAAAGTCTCTTATGAAAGGTCAAGAAGGACAAAAAGATAAGCTGATGTATCTGTAAGTTACTGCTTTCAAAGGCTGCTGCGTATGAAGAAACTCACGTCTTCCTAAAGTGATGGAAATGGAATCAAATGTGTTCAACAGGCTATGGCTGCGTGTGAGAGCCGACACACCGAAAATTAATCAAGGTGAATTTAAGGTCCTGCATGTAGTGAAGGGAATAAAAGACAAGGCACCAGGGGACAAGGAGAATGCAAGGGAAACAGCACCCAGCAGCAGCATCTGTGACAAGAACTTGAGATTTCAGTTGACAGTCAACTCAGCGAGGAGTGCCACGTGGCTATCTGAAACACAGCAGTCTGGGTTGTACGTAACAATCAGGGGAGAGATAAATCCAGTCAGGAATACTGCACTAGCTCTAGATTCCAACTTGTAAAGACTTTCAACGAGAAAGCAGCATGAGCAGCGATGTGGGCAGGATGATGCTGACCACTTGGGAGTGCTGGAGAGATTTTGCTCAGATAATAGAAAACGGGTGAATGTTGCAGCTCTAATCATGTAAATATAGTATTATACTCTAGTCTGTATAGCTGAAAAAAGAACTATAACCAAAAGGATAAACAGAAGCTGCACTTACTATAGACAAAATTTAAAAAAAAGAAAATAACCACCTTATAACAGTCAGTGTCGTCCAAAGGAAGAGTGGAGTCTTAGTGGACACTGCATCACCTAACTTTGCAGAATCTCAGCCAAGCCTGGGAGCTCACTCAGAGGATACAAGGCAGGGCAACTGCAGGCCCTGGACGGTGGGACTAAACAACTCCCCCCATCCTATGACTCTGGCACGAAAGGGAGGGCCCTGCCAGCGCGGCTCAGTCAGTTGGGCATGGCCCTGCCAACCAAAAGGTCACCAGTTCGATTCCCAGTCAGGCACTGCCTAGGTTGCAGACCTGGTTCCTGCTCAGGGTGGAAGGCAACCGATTGGTGTTCCTCTCGCACATCTATGTTTCTCTCCCTCTCTTTCTTCCTCTTTCCCCACTCTCTAAAGTCAAAAGTAAAAATTAAAAAATTATTTTAAAAAGAGGCCCTGAGGAAGTCAAGAACACCCCTAAGCACTGCACCAGGTCCCAACCTGTCACCTCAGAAACATTTAATGAACTGGAGCAACTTAGAGAACTAAGGGGAGAAAAAAAATTTGTTCCGAAGATGACTAGGAGCTGAAGAGGCGGCAGCAGCAATGCATGTGGACTCATTTTTGGAATGTTTCCTTGTGAAGCAGCTTATGAAACTAGTAACATTCAGAACATTCTCTTTAAAGATAGAGAAGATATAAGCCTATTTCTAAGCTCAAGGGGAAGAAACAACAAAGAGAATAAACTGGAAGAGGCTGAGGGAAAAGAGTAGAGAAAACAAAGAGCAAGGCCTTGGGAGAAGAGACCAAGGGAGCGGCACAGAGGAAGGATGGACAAGGTGTCTAAGGCACAGCTTCATGAGCACCAAGTGCTTCGAACTATTTTTTACATAATTATGCAAACACAGAGAAGATGGGTACCAAGTTTACGACAAATATCAGTCTGCCACGGTCCCATGACATTCCCCGTGGCATTAATCCTCAGTCAATTCAGTTTACATGCAATTCCTAAAACCACACAAATGCCAATTCCTTTAAAACAGTCAAACGGCCCTACTGTCAACGTTAGATAAAGCAGGAGAAGACTGTCCAACAGATTCAAACCCGAGGTTTTAGGGAAGGATAATTCAGCTGTACCAAGATGTAGAACAAAAGACAAAAAAACGACTCTGGGTATTTGTGGAGTAACATAGAAGAGATGTTTGAGAAAGCTTTTGCATAGACTTAGCACAGCAGTGATATTTTAACAATAAGTCAAAACTAGTGTTTAAGCTAAAATGAACAGTTCCACACTCAAATATTTTTCAAAACAGACCACAGCAGCCAATGATTGCTACTTATTTGAATTAGTGTAATATCCTTCCTGTTCCTAGTTTCAGAATTACCCAGATAATAAAATAGATTATATTTAGTCTGTTCAGAATACCATAACGAAATATCGTAGGCTGAGTGACATAACTGACAGAAATTTGTTTTCTCACAGTTCTGGAGGCCGGGCCACGAGAAGTCCAAGATCAAGGTGCCAGCCAATTCAGTTCCTGGGAAGGACTTTCTTCCTGGTTTGCCTTCTCGCTGTGTCCTCATTGGGCATTGAGAGAGTAAGCTTTCTAGTATCTCTCCTTATCATGGCCCTAACCCTATTATGAGGACCCCACCCTCAGGGCCTCATCTAAACCTAATTATCTCCCAGGGACCTCAGCTTCAAATACCATCCCATCGGGGGTTAGCGCTTCAACACATTAATTTGAGGAGAAAACACACTATTCAGTTCATAAAGATCATCCTCAAAAACTGCTGCCAGTGATCATTCCAAAATCCAAATTTTATCAGATTTCTTTCCTACCTAAAATTCCCTAACAGCTGGCACAGTTTGGGAGTATGATATGAATTGTTCAACATGAAATAAGGAGTCCTCGTAATGTAGCCTTCACCCACCTCTCACATCAATCCCCATGTGTATCCTCAGCTGTAGTTAAACTAAACTACCTGCGGTTCCCAACATGCACCATACCCTTCTTCTGCCTTCTACCTTTACAATGACTGTCCCTACTCTAGAATGCCCGGCCCCTACATTGCCAGGCTAATTTGCACTGAGTCTTCAAGTGTGCACTTAATATCTCCCTCCTTGGGTCAGAACCTTCCCTGCGCCCTCCCCTACAAACCAGGCTCCGTGTTCCTCCAGTGAGTTCAGAACTCACTGCCGCACACCCTTGTGACAGCACTGGGTGAGCTGCACTGGAACCACTGATTCATGCACGTGTCTCCCTTACTAAGCTGTGAATTCTCCCTGAGGCCAGCAACAGCACCTTTGGTCCCTGTGTCAGAAGCACATATCAGCACAGGGCCTAACACATCACTGTCCAAAAAAAAAAAAAGAACAGATAAAAGCATGAATCAAATAGACCATAGAAGAGTTTGAAAACAGAAAAAGATGGAAGCATTTTTTTCCCTCACATTTCACATCCAGCTCCCACAGACATACTTCTAGTTAGAAATTTCCAGAAAGTTTTGATGCTTCCCTCCATCACCAGGGGAATGAAACACAGTAGAAATCACAGAAAAAGCAAGAGCAAAGAGACAGGGAGAGGGCAATGGTGCTTTGCCATGGAACTAACACATACAAAACGCACAGTGAAGTGTTTACCCATAAAACACACTGTGCACCTTCCCGGTGTTAGGGCTTTGTTACCGCTGTTAACATGTTTCATATATGCCAATGAACAGCTGATGGACCCCTCACAGAAGAAAACTCTATCCTATTCAGACTTGCAGATGGTTGTAAGTTGATTAAAGCAACTTCCCTAAAAAACAGCTTACCTGTGCCCACTCATCAGAAGTGCCAAGTTTATATACAAGAGTCAGAGCAAAACTATGGGTAGTCTTGGGAAAAACGCTTGGTATTGTATAAAGTCCCGCTGTGGAAGCCAGTGGTCGTTATCGCCCAACTTACCCCCGTGGACTGATGGTTGCCCCTTCAGCAGGACGGTGGCTGAATTAAGTGGAGGGAAATGACTTTATGCTGTCTGACTCATGTTTTGCCTTTTTCTCCTCTCAAGAAAAACAAGCTCCTAATGGTTCATTTTCTGATGACCAAACATTAACTCATCTGCCTAAATCTCAATGACTAAGAAGTTCCTCACTTCATAATGAAAAAGCAGTTTGACATTTTAATGTAAATACAAGAGAGTCACATTTTCATTCCTCTTCCTCAACCCACAGCACCCTAAAAAAACAATAAATTTTAACACAGACTGAAGTACAGATTCTTAGATATAACTCCAAGAGATTATATACTACCAGCCCTTAGTAGAAGTAGGAAGAAAGTGCTATAATGTGCTTTTGTCCTGTGGCTATAATTAAGGTTGAAAAACCCTTCTGTTTTCCCCTCTAAGACATTATCAGATTTGAATTACTTTTCTCCCCTCCCCTCCGTGTGCTCTTTTAAAAGTGCCTCCACATCTTCCCAGTACCCCGAGCGACTTCTTCCTGCTTTCAACTTTCCACTGCTCACTCAAAATCTCTCGTCTCTTGTCCTAAAACTTGCTGATTCCATTTCTTTATTCTCTTTCATCATTCCCCTTCCCCAAATCCTCATACTGTATTTTTAATGATTCATGGGAAATATCATTTTAAAAAATATCAACAGCAACCCACTGTGATAAAATGGAGAATGTGTAACCCCAAGTAGCATCTCCTTTAATTCAAAGTAACAAGTTTCTACTGAGTGCCCACTGTGTGCCATGGTGGGGCTACAAAACAAGACCAGCCTCACTGGACTGTGAGCCTCCTGAGAGGGGCTGAGCCATTCTCATACCCCCCCACACAGGCACCAGACTATCTCAGTCACCAGGGACGGCCCTCTGAAGCCCAGAGACGTGTGCGCCTCTTCTGTGGTGGGTGACGCCTGCTATTAAAATAGAAAGAAATGCCAAAACAGAGCAGCAAAAACTGTGTATGTTTTAAATATTTATAAAATACACCAGGGAATATTATTGGGCTCGTCTCAAGATAATTACATGGTCCAATAATCAGACACAAGGTTGAAGTTTTATGATCCATGATGCCTTCTCTCAGTCCTGGTGGTATATTTCAGGAGCCCTAATATTCAAAAGTCACGTCAAGACCAATGTGAAGCCCCTTGTGAGTGGGAAGCCTGGGCTGGCGGGGGGCGAAGAGGGAGGGTGGCCCTCCAGCCCACCAACACCCCCCCACAGACTCCACACAGCAGTGAGCCAAGCAGTCAATAAACAACTCCGGGGTGAACACAGGTCTCTGCCTTCAAGTAACTAACAAACTAATTGGGATAAAAAAAGGACATGCTCCCCACCACCACCCTTCCCCAAATACAAGGGAAGAACCTCGTGCCAGGAGACCAGGATTCCGTCCTGGATCCATCACTAAATCACTAATCACAGGCAAGTCCTTTTGCATATATTGAAACTTCAGGGTTTCTTTCTTTTTTTTTTTTCTGTAAAATGGAGTACTACTATCTTCAGTCCTGTGTTCTGTACAAAGTTTACTAAGGGGCTCACATAAGGATGTGGAGGGCTTTGGTAAACTACAAAGCCCTCCACAAATGTGAGCTACAGAAGAACAAAGGTTGAATACTTACGTGCCTTATTATCACCATAAAAAAAACTTTAATGACATTTATAAACATATAAATTCAGAACTTGACATTGTGTGTCCAGGGAATAAGAAGAGAAGAAGGGAACAAAAGGTGAGTGGCTATGATTTGAAAGGAAAGCAATTTTATGGAACCCCAGAGGGCTCTGGCAATTTTTCTGTGAATATATGAATATTCCCTGTTGAAATAATTTCCACGACTAACCAAAAGATGACTACTCCCCAAACCTCACCCCCTAAGGTCCCATACTATCCCAGGCTGCTTCTTCAGTTAAAACTTTCTAGAAAGAGTCACTCGCTCTAGCCACCATCTCCCTCTCAACCCACTATAACCTTGTTTCTTCCCTCCAGCTAAATCTACACAAATATGACCAATGATGTTGTAAATTGTCCAAACAAATTGCCCTCTTGAGCTTATCTATCGGGTTCACAGGACTACCAATGCAGGAGGCTTTGCCTTCCTCTGAGTGAGTGAAGGAAGACACACTCTCCTCAGCACCACTCCTACTCCTGGGGCTGCTCCCAGACCCTTCCTCCCAGGGTCCCTCTCCCTGCACTCATCCTGTCCACCCGGGGGCAGACCCCCTCCTCACCCTTCTCCCCAGGCCATCTCATCCCCACTTTGAACTTCACTGCTACCTGGACCTGGAGAGGCTCTCATCAGTCTCCAGTCCTTTCTTCTAAACTACAACTCTCCTGACTGCCCACTGGACATCCCCACCTGGATGTCCCAAGACTTCTCGAAGAGGACTTGTCAAGTGGAGCCCATCACTTTCCTGAATCCCCACTCCTCCCTATTCAGTGTCACCATTGTCTGCTCTTGCATGTAAACTGATGTTCTCCTTCGCCTACCCACCCAAAGGGTCAGATCAGTCACCACGGCTCTGAAAGTGCCACCATCCTCTCTGGCCACACCTGTCACTGAGTCTCGGCCAGACTGCCACTCCCCCTGCCTCCACACGAGTGTTTCTCGAAGTGTGAATCATACACTGCTGGTGGTCTCCCAACATGATGCTAAGTGGCTCGAAAGCGTTTTTTTCTTTCCATGATTAATGTTTTTTTCTATTATAGTATATGAAAATAACTTTCCAAGGTACACATCAAGACTGCATTTCCACAAGTATATTGTTTGAACAAAATTTCATGCGTGTTAGAATAACCTGGGGACCTTTAAAAATGCCACCACCTGGGGTACATCACAGACCAACTAAATCACAACCTCGTGGGATGGGGATGGGCATCAGTTCTGCAAACTCCCCAGGGGCTTCCAAAGTGCAGGTTAAGTACCTGTTTCAGGTTTATTCTGATCTCCCCGAAGTGCAGATGAGAATAAACCTGAAACAGGCATTTAAGAGGAAAGAATGAGCCCATATAAAGAAATCAAGTAAATAGTTATATGTATGGTAAACATAAAGGGAACCCAAATCACCCTGGTTTGCCCAGGACATTAAGCAATGAAAGTCCGTCACGCTGGAGTTGCCCTCAGTCCCAGGCAAACTGGCCACCCTATTCAGATAAAGCTGAGTCTGAAGTCTGGATATAAGTGCCAGCATTTCCCAAAATGTGTTTAGCAAAATGCTATCCACTCTCCCGGAGGTGTTAACAGCTGTGTGGCTACAAGTGGTTCCATTATGGAACACATGTGAATGACCCCCAAAGGTACCCCAGGCTAAACGGGTGAGTGAAGGAAGACACAATCTCCTCAGCAACACTCCTACTCCTGGGGCTGCTCCCAGACCCTTCCTCCTAGGGTCCCTCTCCCTGCACTCATCCTGTTAAAACCAAGTTAATGGTTTTCCTCGACTCAGACTTCTCAGAACTCCCAGCGCACTAGAGTCATTTACACTGTCTGAGAGAAGGACAGGGTGTCCTGCATTTCTCAGAATATGTAAGTCTGGTTTTTTTGCGAAGCACTTTATCATGTGGGTTTTGCAAAAGTTCTTATGTTGCTTTGCCTGTACTTCCAGATATTTTTAGAAAAATATAAATCTGATATTACTTCTTCATTATCAAATCACATGCTTTAAAAAAAGTCCAGACCGCTTAGCGGGTGGACTGTCCACATCCTCAGTTCTCTCATCTTCTATCCCTTCTTGTTCTCCAGTCCAATGTTTCTCGAACTCGTAGAAGCATTTGTATCACCTGGGGAGACTGCTGAGATGCTCACTCTGACTCAGAAGGACTGGGGGTGTCTGAGACTGCATTTCCAGCACCGCTTGCTCCCAAAGGATGCCGTCACTGGGGATCCAGGACCACGCCCTTGAGCAGTGCAGCTGGGCCACCTTCCGGTCTAAAGGACACTAACTTTCCTGTAAGCCTCTGTGCCTCAAAGGCGCTTTTCCCACCTGGCAACTGCCTACTCAACCTTCCAGATGGTCGAGAACATCACTCCCCAGAGAAGATGACCTCCAGTGCCTTCTCAAAACCCCAGATTTGGTTTATGGTTAGAGCTCCATTTTGGTGCTTGCTCCGTTGCAGCTTAACTGTTTATTTTTCTGCATCTCCCTAGCTGAGCTCTGACAGCCTTCCTGTCTTTGTATGTCCAGTACCTGGTACACTGGAGCTACCCAACAAGTCTTCACAGAAGGAATGAGTGGCCATGCAAAGGACATAATGCGTGAACTTGGCATAGGGAAGACTTTTAAAAAATAGGGTTGTTACGCAGAATCAAATCTGTTAGTCTGAAGTTTGTGGTTAGAGACCTTCACCAAGCAAAATAAGTAGGATCTATGTTCAGATCTCAGAGAACCAAACCACAAAGGAATATCATCATCCATTTTGTATTAAAAAAAAATAGAATAAAATTCCCCAGTTTCTGGAAATGAAAACTAAACCCAGATAATCTTCTGATTAACATTGAACAGAATAAAATCACCAGGCACAGTGGGAAATAAAAGACCATTTGACCTCTAAATCTGCATTCATCTACTTTGTAGAGAATCCTTCTGACAATTCGAAGTTTAAACAAACCCTTGTGAAAAGAGTACTCCTGCAGGCTTAATGTAGTCACAGCTGTCAAAATCACGGGCAATGTATCACACTTAAGAGAGCATTTGAAAATGTGTCAATAATTATAATTAGACACTTGTACTAGATAGATCTAATACACTTCCACTACCCTTTAACTTCAACTGATGTGAAATTAAAACCAGTCTCTTAAAAGTGCAACTCTCAGATCATAATTTAATTCTAAAGTAGATATAAAGCCTGTCACACTGCAGAGACACAGTACATTTTACTCCAGAGGAGAGAAGGCCATGGTATTGTGACACATCGTTTTAGGTAAGGTGACCACCTTTAACACTGAAAGGGTAAAATACATTATCAAGGTGACATAATCTTCCAATATTTACTTTGCCGGTTTGTATTTAAAGATTTCTCTTCAAAATTATGCACGACCCACAGCCTAGAGATGTCAGCTGTTAATATTTTGGTATTCTTTTCTATAGGTCTTTTTTTTTTTCTCTATATCCATATGTGTATAGCAGCAAATCTGGATGGACTTGTACTATGTTTTATGTTTATTTATGTTTATGGAATTATACTATGCAACTATGCATAATTTATGTACATAAAATTGTACTGTTTCAGTGTCCTGCTTTTTCTACAGAATGTTGTTCTGTAAACTTCCATGGTCATTCATTCATTCTAAAAATTTTTCCATGCCTACCGTGGATGAGGCAGCACACGAGGCACAGGACACACTCAGACGCAATCGGACAAACATTTCCTCTGCTGTGGGTATTTAGCAATAGAGAGTTCTGGCAGTATGTATGGAAGTATACACAAGTTATATGAAAGAAAGAACCTAACTAGATGAAAATGCCAACAAAAGTCTCTTTGAGAAGGTAATTTTAAGGTGAGATCTGTCCCTGCAAATTCATCTAAAATAATATATTTGTGATCATATAATGTTCTATGTTATAAACATGTAACACATATAAAAGTTATATATATAGGTTAATGTAGAAAATTCATTTCTTTTTGCTACTCTATAGGTAGATGAATTAATTTGTATACTTAAAAAGCTTTAGTAAGTGTTTTGTTTTCTTTTTCCTTAAGAGTAACCAAGAACTCAAAATCTTTTCTAGGAAAATTACATTTACATTAGCAGCTCCAAATTTCCAAGTCCTTCAAATGAAAAAAACCAGGATATCACTTAATTTGGGGGGACTAATTCTAAAGAAAAAAAAATGCAGTACAGGGAATAAACATAAATTTTGTATTAAATTTTATTTACTTGAGTTTGAATTTTTAAATACATCTAATTTGGTAACCACCAGGAAATCTAACCAGCTTATTAAATTATACCAGGTAAATACCTCAAGTTTTCCAATAATCCCTATTTTGCCTTCTTCATATTGAAAATACTTTGAAAGATCAAAGGCTGACTGCCTCGGTCTGCTCCAAAGTCATAAATAAAATGTTGCTGTTTCTTTTTTTTAAGCTATTATAAAAATAAAACTTTTTTCCCTAAGTCTAAAAATCCATTCCTGCTATTCTTGATCAATAATAAAATGCTGACTATATGAGTTTCTTGGTCACTAAATACCCACTTACCACTCATCCTATTTAAAAAGAAAAAAAAAGATAATCAGCCATATAAGCTTTGCTTTTAACCTAAAGCACAAACCAGATAGAGTGCTTTAAAACTATCAAAGTAGAGCTGCAGTTAGCAAGGCTTCTGAAGCCCACGGTTCCTCACAAACTTAAAACTTACAAAGGGAAAAAAAATCATCAAGCTCTATTTACTGAAAGGACCACATAGATGGGAGATTGAAAGAGAATCAACGAAATATCAAACTTTAGAAATAACTGAGTCTATGCCCTCCTTGACAGGTAAGAAAAAAAAAATATGACAAAAAGTTTAAGAAAGTGACCTGGGCCACAAAACTGGTTTACACCAGAGATCAAACCAGAGCTTGAGTCTTGCTGCTTTCTGGTTTCCATCATGCCACACTGCTTCATTAATACTATTCAAAAACCCAATGCATGGTACAAAATATAGTTTAATTTAAAGTGCGCATACCCTTCGATTCAGCAATTCCAATCCTCAATACTTACCCCTAGATATACAAGAGATAAGACAGATAGGTCTACATATACATCTATATATAAATCGGTAAATAGGTATAGTAGCACATATAAGAATAATCACTGCAATACTGTGATGTATAATATTACCTACAATAACAAGTAAAAGAATAAATTATTATACTTCCACACAATGGAATCCCTTTTAAAAGAATAAGGAAACTCTGTTTATACTGACAGGAAAAAATTCCCAGATGCATTGTTACGTGAAAACAGCCAGGCACAGAACTGAAAGGTGTACAATATGATACAATATATATAGGAAAAACACATTAGTACATGTTTGTAAATGTAAAGAGCATCACAGCAAAAATACACAATTATTTCTAGTGATTTTTTTATAGGAAGGCAAAGTAAAACATTGGAAAACAAAAGTTACCTTTCACCATATACCCTTCCTATCTTTCAAATCTCGAATTGAACACATGTAACATAATATAAATATCATTTCTAAAACATAAAATATAATGAAAATACATGTATGATTTTAAGGAAAAACTACAGGAACACATGTTAACATGCATATGTAACGAAATAAAGCTACCTATGAATTATAAATAAAAACACCGACTCGAATTTTTTTTTTAAAGTTGTACGGGCCCCCAAAAAAGACCACCGTTGACGACCAAAGCACCCGAGAAGAAATGAAACGCCCTCCTAGAAGCTTTCAGTGCTCAACAGCCACATCTGAGAAGGATTCGCTCCACCTGTGAGAATGTCCTAAAACAATGAGCCCTTTAGGGATCAAAATAGAACCGAGTGGAAGACGGGGAGCAACTGCGATGGACCTTCCTGATTAAGTAACAATGAGTTGGAGAGGATCCCAAACAAACAGGCCAAAATAAGGGGGGGGGGAATCATTTGAATTTTAAAAGGCTATTCCATGCTAAACTGGCTGAAGGCAAGTCACTCTCCTCTTGCATATTTCCCCCTCTCGGGGCCACAGCAACCACTCTGTCAGCTGTGGTACAGAAAACATCGCTGTGAGAGTCCCCTTCACCTAAGTGGGGAAGGCTCTGAAACTGGCATAAACATAAGTTACGGATGCCATCCATCAAACAGGATAGCCGCCTTTGATTCTGTGAGCAGATGTTTATCAGTTCCCATGTTCAAAAGTGGAAGACTGTTATTGTACTCCTTTATTAGAGTAAACATTTGATTATTTGCAAGACAGGGCATTTGACCTAAAAAAGTCAATAAGAGACTTTGAACTGTTTGTAGCTGGTTCATTTTATCATTTTATCATTCACTTCTTCCCATTTCCAAAAGGGACCTTTCCCCCAGATCCAATGGCCCAACATAGCCTTTTTTTATCCTCTCTCACAGATCTAATACCCAATACAAAGCCATAGCTCCAGTCCTTATCACCAGGGTTCCAGTACCATATTTTCCACTCCTCACTAGACTCAGTAAGCCCTCTTCTTTGTCCTTGTTCCACCAGAAGCCCAAGCTCAACACCTTACCCTATCTCAAACCAGCTGCTCCTAATACCCTCCCTTTTTGGAGGGGTTTTTTGTTTTGTTTTGTTTTGTTTTGTTTTGTTTTGTTTTGGGGGGGGGATCAATACCATTCTCCCAGTCACCCAGGTTCTAGTCAGATACATTTGCTCCCCACCCATCCCTCCCTGTCTTCACTAAAATAATTTATTCATCCTATGGCTATTCCACCCCAAGGCCAAAATCCTAACTCCACATACTCTCTTGTGATCTTAGCTGCTGGGCATCCATCCTCACCACTAGACTAATCATATGTAAGCAACAGAAGGCTACAGGACAGGAGTCTCAAACTCATTCACCTATAGGGACAATGCAGTTAGCATACAGGAGGAGACAGGCTAGAGAGGGAGAAAGGGAGGGGAGAGCATGGGAGGAGAGAGGAGGGGAGGGGAGGGCAGGAGGAACTGACGCTGGACCTCAGGTCTAGGAGAAAACAGGAATGAGCTGGGGCTGTAGAAAACACAGTGCACGCGTCTCCTCACACAGGGTATGAGTCCCTTCACACAGGCGTAATTACAAGGAACTCTGGCAGATTCCTGTAGGAATATGGGCCTAGTGCTACCAGAGCTGTCAATTTTGCAGAGCAGGTGGAAATCTGGACTTTTTGCGGGAAACTTCCCCATATTTAACTGTTGGCAACATTTCAAAAATAAAAGTTTTAAATGCATTATGAAACAGGACACAACTATGAGGTACAGTCAACCCAGGGACCACCAGTTCCCAGCCTCTGCTGTAGAGCACGATGATTTGGGAATGGTCGGGCTGGGTCCCAAGTTCAGATGTATGGCCTGAGACATTTTCCACCACCCCTCTAAGTCTCAGTTTCTCCTCCTATAAAATGAGAATAAGAGTATATACCTCAAGGAATAGGTGTGAGCATTAAACGGAGATTGCAAGGCGCGTGGCTGGAGTCTCCTTCACATGCACTATTTATTATCTTAGAGCTGCTATTTTTAGAACCAAGTCTAAAGCCTTTAGCCTGGCATTCAAAATAAATCCTAATTTGGCCATAAATCTCCCTTTCTAAGCTTTCTTTTACAGTGCTCACTTTAAGGTCCTCTACACAGTCCTGTTACATCACAAAGAACTTTTAACTTCCAGGAGTTAACCATACATGCTTGGCCCAAAAAAAAAAGGTGGGGGAGGGTGTACAATCTAACCACTTAAATAGTACTGGCCACTATACTCAGCATACTTTGGCCCTGGAATTAGTGCAAAATCAATCTGCTGTTCCTTCCAGTTTCCTCACATTTTGATGTCTCTCCAAGAAGCTACACCTCAAGGCACTGTGTCTGATTCTAGTGATTAAAAATATGTGCAACTACATTTTGTACAACTTGGCTCCTATTCAAAAGCCAACTACTCATATTTACTTGCCCCATTCCCTGGTTTTGGAATGCTGCCTATTCCACAACCTACACACATATAGATAACTCTCAAAATGATAACATCAAAATGTTACCTCCTTCCAAGGCCAACCAAACAGCCACTTCCTCAAAGGTGTTGGTTGATCTTTATCTCTGTATCTTGTGACCAAGATACTCAGCTTCTGCCACTTACAGTTAGATGTGTGACTCTTCACTCTCTTACTCAGATGCACCTTAAGTTCAACTCAGTTTTCCTAAACCTGATAAACGCTGACTATGTGAAGGACAAAGAAGGGGAAAAGATGAAGGGGCAGTGGCAAGGCAGGGAGATCTTAATAAGGACAAGGACAATGATGACTGCTGCCACCCTTTCAGCTCTTGTTTACATCTTGGAATGCAAAGAGCTGCCCCCTACCAACCTTGTTTTGCCTTTCTGAACAACAGTTGTATGGGGTCATCTTTCCCACCTCTCTCCCTTCCTTTTGGTGCACTTGACCTATACGGGCATTGGTGCCGTCCTCTTATTACTGGAAGTGACCGTCCCATTCAAACACAATCTAAATAAACAGGGAGCTAAGTGGCTCCTACCACCAGCTTAAATTAATTAGCCCCACCTTTGATGCTGATTGGGATCAAGGTGAGGAGGAACTCTTGGAGCTGGTCCAAGGCACAGAAGTCACTAATCTGATTTGGAGAAACAAACAAAGACCCCTACACTGAAAAAAGAACAATGAGAGTAAGGGGATAAGTAGGGAATTGGTGGGGGGCGGGGGGAGTGGACCCTCTGTAAAATGAGATTCATACCAAAAGAAAAACCAAATTTTCATCCAGATTAGCAACTGTTCAATAAAAAAAAAATTAAGGCTTATTTCCACAATACCTAGAATAGTTTTTTTTTTTTTTTCCATACTGCTGGCTAGAACCCATTAGCAAGTTGTCAGATCAATTTAGTAGAAACCAAAAAAGTTTTAATAAAAATTGAATAGAAATTAGGAAGCACTGCAATATAAAACCTGCAATTCAGTTTTATTTTTAACATGCATGTATATGTGTGTACTCACTCATAATGTAAAATGGATTGCAGAGAGTTAAAAATGTTTTTAAAACACTGAAATCAAATATTCATATGTATGTAGTCTCCAGAGACTGAGATTTTCCATTTCTTACAGGGTCAGACTCATAAAGTCAGAGAGTATTTGCTCTTGCCACCTGTTGTGCACAACAGTTCAGTCCTTCAAGTTCAAAAACGCATATAAAAAAATACTGTTTGGCACACATGTCCCTTACCATTTTCCTTATTTCCACACAGGAAGGTCAGGGCCATTCTAGATAAACACCTATTACTTTTTCTTCCTACATATAATTCTATTTGGTCTAAGTCCCTGACATCAAGTTACAAGTCCAAAAGCTCCAGCTTTTGTGGTGGTATTTCCTTATAAGCATTAACATACCACTTAAGGAGAGTGAACAAGCACATAGCATTTTCACCCAGAGTGTAACAGCATTCATTAATAGCTCCAATAGTGGTAGATGCAGAACTTGGTTTAAAATATCCCCTCAATCCAGCCCCTCTGCACCAAAAATGCTTTTTCTCCAGTTCCCTTTATTGCACTTTCTTCTCAGTACACTCTCTCTAATCACCAAGTATCATCCCACACCTAATACCCAATTTGTCCAAGACCACCCCTACTGTCCTTTAAATATTTCTCATCGAAGTCAAGATTTTTTAGAACTTCAATCAATAATTTTTCCATAACTGGCTTAAAAAAAAAACCTAAAGCAATCTTATTTTCAATGGCATCCACACTGCATGGTGGCTAGCAAAGGCCCATCCAGTATTCTTCTGGAGCTTCCACAGAAGAGCAAGGCACCTGGCCATCCAGTATTCAAGTGGAAAAGATCTACGTTGTATGCCCACTCAAATCAGCCCTTAAAACCTATCAAAAGAGTTTACTTTGGATCCCAACCACTTCCAAAGAGGTCACCACAGTCCATCCCTCACATGAGCTCTGGCTACCACACTGTTTGCACTGTCAACTGTTTAAGAATATGGGCAACACAAGAAAGGCAGCGAAAAGGAGTCACTCCACCGCGTGTTTTAAGTCCCAGCCCCACAGGGTACTGCAGGATTGCTTGTTCTATGGGATATGAAACATTAGTTGGGACATTCTTCCTAATAAAGAAAGTACCATCCTTAAATTCAAAAACAATCAGAAAACACACAGAGAGAGAGAGATGTTTGTTGAATTCTCTAAGTACAACTTACAATTACATTGTTTTAAAAGGGAGGTATGAAAAAAGTTTCTTCTACCTAGACTGTCTTTCATCCCTGCTTCCCAAACTCACCCTCAAGGCCCACTGTGTTTGATGCCATCTTCTCTGAGACCAATTCCCTAGAGGACTGGGTTCCTTCGCTCCTTCGTGCAACCATCCATGGATTCTTTACACAATTAAAAAACGATTTATTGACTGTGTGGTCTAAGACAGGCATTGTGTTAGGTGCAAAAGATATACAAAAGATGAATAAGACTCAGTCCTTGTCCTCAAGGAGCCCAGTGAGAGAATTTAAAAGGTTTTAAATTGGTGAAGGGGAATGAATTGTGTGGAGCAAATAAATGGAGAAATAAATAACTTGAAGTCCTTGCCCTTGAAGAGATCAATCAAGTCCCAGAATAAGTAGAGAAGATGATAAAATGTTAGAGAAATGTCAAAAGGCAAAATCCTGGAAGCATTCTTGCTTGCAATGAGATTATTCTGAGCCCTGAAGAATTTGGCTCTCCCCAAAAGTGGGGGGAAGGGCAAGACAGAGGAACAGAACAGCCCAGGCTTGGCCTTGTGATGAGAGACCTGAACTCTTGGAAACACATCAGGACGTGTGCTAAACGGGACCACTGACCTTGCCCCATCCTCAAAAAAAAAAAAACACCTTCACATAATTCATACAGACTAAAATTTAAAGTCACTTTCCCAGTCACAGAAATAACCGCCAAATACCCAGAGCAAACAATGAAGCAACCGTAATGGGCAAAGTGGAATGTTGGTCAGAGACTAAAACCCCGAAGTCAAACAAGTGAGTGGTGCTGGCTCTGGAAAACAAAGCTCTCATGGATCCCAGAAGAATCTTTAGACATTTAAATAAGCTCAGATTTCCAGAAATATATATAAGAACACAGGAATATTTCTCAACTGTGAGGCCCGTTTGAATACTGGGATCAGGAGAAGTATTTGTTTTAACTTTTAAAAAGGAAGCTGCTGGGTCTCTTATTAATTTTTGAGGGTGTAAGTTCAAGCAAAACTACATCCCACCTGAACCAAAGGCCATGATGTGCCAACCACACCGACTCGATGAGGCTCTCTCAAACGGAGTCTTTAATTTGAACGCCCTCTCCAACAGCCAAAGCCTGGTGTGGAACTTCTGATTCCTACACGAGCGTGGCAAGCGAGAGCAGTCTATGGCCAGCTGCTAAAACAGAAGAGGTAAACCTTCCACTTGGTTCTTCTGAGAGCTGGAACTGGCCACAGAAAGAAACACAAAGTTTTCACTTCAAGAGATCAAAGAAGGCATTTTGTACCAGGAAACGCAATTCAAATCCTCATTTCCAGGAATAAAGCCACAGTGCCCAATACTTGCTTTGGGAAAATAAAACAGGAGACTAAGTGAACTCCAATTAAAATCGCTGATGGCTGTATTTCCCAGCCTCACTGGTTTAATGCTGTTAACATTTTACCCAGGCCGTGCTTTAACTTAAATACAGGCTCCCAGGTTGGGACAGGCACACTTACCACTGGGTAAAAGCGAAAGCATTTGAACACTTCGTGACAGCATTCTTTGCCCCATCCGGATGGAGCGCTTGCTGTGCAAGACAAGGTGATGCTGAGAAGTGCCAGCTCTCCCACACCCCAGTCAGGAGAGGCGGCGCTGCAGCCCATGCTATTATTTCAATCACAATGCAGGAACCCCTGCTTCTCCAAGTTCATGTTACGCCACTGCACTTTTACGAAAGACCTACACTACTATCTGTTTTTACTACCAGAAAGAAACCTGCAGAGCACTTTTGCTTTTATGAAAAAAAGCCCAAAAGGAAAACAGCACTCGCTTTTCAGGGAGCCCTTACAGAGGCAGCCGCACCCCAAGCAGTGAAGACTGGCACCACCGGGCTCAAGCTGCCGCAGCTTTGAATTGTGTCTGTAAGCATCTGTGCCTCATCACCATTTATTTTGTGCATTCCTGCTTTTTAGTGTATGTTAATGTTATTTTGGGTTTTATGTGTTATTTGGTATGATTTAGTAGGTTATTTTGGGGGTCTGGGAATGCTCAAAAATTTTTCCATATAAATGAATGGTAATTGCTTTTCGCTTTATGCCATTTCAGCTCACAAAAGCTCTCACAGAAATGCTCTAATTTGGATAGCGGGGGAAACCTGTATCAGAAATGAGAGTGGAAGCTGCAGAAAACAGAGGAGGGGATATACCTCAATCTTACTTGGGTTAACAACAATCATCTTTGCTTTAAATTGTCACCTAGGATCTTGTCAATCAGCCATTTGTTCTTGTGTGCCTACTTCAAACAAGCACCAAGCTAAGTCAGAGCAGTGCAGTGAAATACTCCCCAAGTAATCACTACGTTAACGGTTATGTTTAATTTTATCTTTTTTACAAAAATTACGTATTGCGTATTTAGGTAATAAAATCTAAAAAAAATGGCACCTGAACCCCAAAACCAGAGTATCACCAATATGTATCATCTACCTACCTCCTCCCCCCTCTTCCCCACATCCCAGCAAAACACTTGCCCTTAACATACACATGCCAGGTAATTACTATCCGGAATTGGGGGTTAACAGAAGCACGAATGCATCTTTTTAATTACCTCTTATACCTAACAAGTGAGTTGTCTTTCTATGTATGGCAGTGATATATTGTTTCCTCTTAAAAGCTGATGTCTTTAAAAAGATGACTGTTGCTTTAAAAAAAAAAACACTTATAATAGACTAAATGAGACTTACCTATGGTAAACTCATGAAGACAGTGTATGAATGAATGAAATTTGGAAAACGCTGGCAAAAGTGGCAAGAACATGGGTTCCGGATTCCCACAAACTCCCAATTCAAATCCCCGCTTGACCCCTGACAAGCTCTACAACTTCGGGCACTCAACTTTAACAAGCCTCAATTTCTTATCGTAAAGAAGTAAAAAATAGTAAAACATATGGTTGTTATAAAGTGTAGTGAAAAGGTGCGTGTAAAGAAAGAGCTAAGCACTGTGCCTGGTACATATCCAGCCCTCCTTCACTGGTTTTGCCAATATCAACAGTTTACTTCTCCCTAAATTCTAACAAGTTGTGCACTGACGTCTTCACGTAAAATCAATCAGGATTGTAAGGATCCAACAGAACAAGCACAGAGGACAGTTGCCAGGTCCCAGCTCCTCTCTGTCTAAAGTACCACGTACGTGCACTCATTCCATCTTCACCTCAAGACCCCGAAGAGCAGAATCATTTTTCTATTTTCTTCAAATCCATTTCTGCCTGGTTCCTCCCTCTCCCGGAAGCCTTCACTACTCAGTCCAACCTTACCTGGAAGCCTGTCGTGATCATCACAAGCCTAGTTCAGTGCAATCTAGGGTGAGACAGAGACCTAGTTTATATTTACTGAGTCAATCAGTTATCTGCTCCACGGACAGGTGCAAAAATTTGGAAAATCACCGTTTTGGAAAAAAAATCATCACCATGCTATTTTAATGGAATTAAGTTCCTCACTTTTGAAATTAAATACAGGCATACCTCATTTTATTGTACTTCGCTTTATTGTGTTTCGCAGGCATTACGTTTTTTACGAAGTGAATGCAAGACCCTCTGCCTCCACTGTTTTGCAATATTCCCTTTATTGTGATGGTCTGGAAAAGCATTTGAAATACCTCCGAGGTATGCCTATAATTACATTCCTGAATGTGGCATACTCCTCCATCTTTATTCCATATCCTTACTGTTCTTTTAAATTACTTAGAGATAACGTGAAACTTGTTGGATCCAAATGATCTCTCTTCCAAGATACAAAAGTTGTAGAGCCACTACCTAATCAAGTTTAGTTTTTCAAGTAAAATTTACCTATACTGCTAGAAAAAGAGAGCATGAACCTAATCTGTACCCATCTCAGCCCTTGAGTTTTGCCATGTCTCTAGAGTTTATTGCACCATCATTCACTGCCTTTGAGTAACTTGCATGAGGAGTAACAGTACAAATGCTATTATCCAACACACAGTTCCATCAATTTAGGGCCTACACACTTCAGCTTCAAATAACTTCTACTTTTTTCATTGCAGGACAGAAAACAAACACAACTGAATTTTTTTAGAAGTGATTCGGGGTCAGAAGTCTGGCGATCCAGATCTTGTCCAGGACTAAGATAACTTCTTGACCGGAGTCCCCATCAGTGAAATGGGTGAAGCCCATATTTCATACTTAAGCATACTGTAAAGCTGGATGGCAAGCCCAGTGTCTGAGGTCAGCACAAGTCTAGTGTCTGCTGGCTGCTCAACCCTGGGCCCCTGGCCAGCCACCCACCTCCAGAGACAAGTGCCAGGACATACTACAGTGTTTCCATTTAAGGCCCGCCACTTGGATCAGACCATCTCTGAAATTTCTTACCACCTTTCCAGGAAGAAATTTTGGGGAGGAAAGGGAGGTGCTATTTTTTTTTGCCACCACCTTCCCCTGGGCTGTCAGAGTAGTCTGCATCGCTGGACAGGGTTCTTTAAAACCACTGGGTTATGTCTCAATTTGAGGCGTCTTTTCAAAAACATACAAAATATGCCTGAGATCTGCCCTTTTTCTCATCATGTAACTCCCATCTCACACACTTCAAAAGAAAAAAAAAAGGAAAGCCCAATAAAATTACTAAATCCATTGTATTACTTTGCTTCCTCTCTCCAAAAGCCAAATTAAGTACAACTTTTTAACCTAGGCGTTTCTCCCACTACCAAATGGAATGTTTTCTTCCCTAAGTAGCTTCCTCCACAGCTTCTCTCCCATGCAAGGAGCGTTCAAACCTCCAGGGAAAAGGGGGTGGGGGTGAGAGACGTATCTGGCACAAACTGGACAGAGCTGAGCCAGTCTAGAAGCAGACGGAAGTTAGTGAATCCGGCGGCCCCAGAGGCCCACGTCTCTCCCCAGCGCGCCAAGGGTTCTAGCCTCAGTGTTTTGGTTACAGTGTTGAAGGAAGGGTTTTTAACTTGGCAAAGTACCGTGCAACATCTGTAACCACATTTGCCTTCTGGGGATCGGAAGATGAATCCCACATTCCTGGCTTTGAAGCTTTTTGAAACTGCAGCTAGGAAGAACGGAGGGAGGGAGGGAGTTGAGCAGAGTTTATTGGCTGTCTCTCCAAAAGAAAATTCTTCTTGAAAGAGATGGATATTTGGAGGGTGGGGGTGTTTCCCCCATCCTTTACTTCCTACCAAGCTCAGCTAGGAAGGTGAGCCCCTTGGCAGGGCTGTCAGATCAATTTACAAGTCACAGGCGCACATCCTGAAGGAGTTCATTACATACATATACATACACACAGACATACACACACTGCAAACCGGAGACCCCCATTCTGTGCCTCTGCCCTCTCCGACATCCCACAAGCAGTTCAGGCCCAAAGCAAGACAGTTTTGCACCGCGGCTGCTTCCCCCACCAAGAGTGGATCGAGCTTGGGGGAGAAAAGAATGAAAGCGAGGGGGAGGCACTGCAGTCGCCCACCCACCCACCCCCAATCCCTGTCTCTACTCCCGCTAGGCTCCCTCCTCCTTCGATCCACCCGGCCCCGGCAGGCGCGGCCGGCGACCTGCCCTCACCTCTAGTCCCGCCACGGCCGGGGGCTGAGCCGGGGGAGGCGGAGTGCAAGCCAGCCGGGCGCTGCAGGTCGGCGCGGGGCGGGGCGGTGCAGCCGGCGACGGAGCCCGGAACTCTGCGGGGCCGGGAACCGGCGGCCGGCCCCCAGCGGCGGCGGCGAATGCGGCGGAGTGGTGCGTGGGGCTAAGGGCTTACCAGCCCGCGGACCGGCGCGGCTGGCCGAGGAACAGGCTGGCAGTGGCAGCGGCTGCAGCGGCAGCCACCCGGGGGAAAGAGCTGAGGGAGGGAGGAGAGGCGGGGTGAAGTGGAGGAGGTGGAGAAGGAAGGGGAGGAGGGCGGGCGGAATAAACTTCCCGAGGCGCAGCGGCACGGGCGGGGAAGACGGCCGCAGGCGGGGCGGGCCGGCCGGGTGGGGGCTTGCCCGGGCGTCGACGGGGAGACGGTCACAGAGAGAAGGAAAGTTCCCCCGGCGCGGAGGGGGAGGCTGCCGCGGCGGCAGCGGCTGCAAAGAGCAGGAGCCGGAGCGGGAGGAGGAGAAGAAGGAAGTGGCTACGGAGCGCTCGGCCAATGAGTGTCTGGAGCTGTGATTAACCAGGCAGCAACACATCATTTCCTCCCGGCGCAGATCCAGGGAGCCGGGAGGGAGAAGGAAGGCGGCGGGGCGGGGCCGCCCCGCGCCCCCTGCAGGCGCCCGGCCAGGGGCAAGCCCGCGGAGCCCTGCCGAGCCTGACCTCGCCGCCCCCGGCGCGCCCCACGCAGTCTCGCTGGCCCGGAGGAGGCTTCGAGCGCGCCGCCCGCGGGGCTTTTCGGAGGCGGGGAGGCGGCCGGGCAGGCCCGAGCTAGGCTCCCGTGGCCGGGGTGGGAGGAGGAGAGGCGGCGCGGCGCGGGTGAGTGCCCAGGTAGGCGCGGGCGGGGCCGTCTGGACAGCTCTCGGGGCGGGCGGACAAGCGGACGAGAGGGCTGACGGGCTGGCTGCCTCCCGGGCCCCGGGACTGCGGGTGGCGCGCGGCTGGAGTTCTGCTTGTCAGACAGGGTGGATTCTCAGAGAGAAGCCTCAGCGTTCTCATCCAAGCCATTTCTGATCTGCCTTAAAATTCCCTTCCACTTTGCTCATTTCTTCTCGAGGTATGGGATTATGCAAGAGCTTGCCATTTTCGCAGTCCGCCTCCTTAGTAAAAATGAGCGAGGGGTGGCCTGCAGTAATCTAGCCCTGTCCTAGGCGCCATGGGAGTTTACAACAGAGAGGAAGAAACATTCTCCGACGAAGAAAGGCTGACAACCTCGGTCCTTAGATACACAAAAACACTCCAGTGTGCTAATATTATTCAGAGCATCAAAAAGGCATGCAAGGTTCAAATTTTGCATAGTGCCTGCGAGTGTAAGGAAAGCCATTTTCTCTGCCCTCTAGAAGCTTATAATGTATAGTCCTATCACAAAGCAAAATACAAGCATGAAAGCCATAAATGGAGATACCATAAAGTATTTTTATCTCTACAGGTTCATTTATGCAGCAGACATTTGTTGGGTGACTGCCTGCAGTACTGCAAAGGCTTGCAAAGGAAATGGAAGATGTGGGCCCTGCAGGTCAGGAGTTTACAATCGAATTAGGAACACAAGGGATATATACATGAAACAGCTAGAAAATAATCTCCAAGTATTACAGGAACAAGAATATGGAGAAGGTTGGGGACATTTTTTTTTTCCAAAAGGGGAAGGGCTTTGTTCCTATGTGATTGGTGGGGAGAGGAAATTCCAGGTCAGAACAAACAAGAGTGCCTAGATATATCCTTGCTCTTTAGAGAAATATAACAGGGACCTCATTGTTACTTGGCCAGTTACAAACTGTGTGACCTTGGGCCCATTTTTAACCTAAGAACAGGGAATAGAGCCTGTCTTGTGAGGTTTGTTGTACTGTTCACATGAGATTACACACATGTGGAAGCTCTTTAAGTAGCTATGTTAATGTTTCTCAGTCTTGTACATCTACAGAGTCTTCATTTTACTGCCCTCTTGTTGGTAACCTTCTCTATAGTATCCTCTAGTCTGGAAGCCCCATGAGGGCAGGAACCAGGTTTGGCTGTGTTCACCATGTAACATTATGCCTAGCACAGGGGCACATGTGGGTGCTCAATAAAGGTTTGCTGGATAAGTGAATAAATGAACTAGTGAATCCTGTTATAGTTTTAATTGTTCCTTTTTATCTGTTCCTTCAGCAGTGGTTCCTTCTTATCCTGTGGCTGGCTCAGTGCAAAAAATCCTCCAACCCTAACCCTCCTGTGACTAACTTGTATTCCAGGAGTCTATCTGGGAGAATTCTCAGTAGTTCTTGTGGCATTTATAACATTGATTGATTAATTGATTGAGTCATTGAAAGACACAAGCCTCATCCACACAAGGATACTGTCCTTTGGCTTGGACACCTTAATCCAAAGTTTCTCAACCTTGGTACTGTTGACATATTTGGTTGAATAGTTGGGAGGTGTTGTCAGGTGCACTGTAAGATATTTTGCATCATCATTGACCTCCACCCATTAGATGCAAACAGGATACCTTCCCTCCATAGTTGTGACAACAAAAAATGTTTCTAGACATTGCCAGGTGTCTCCTGGGGGGCAAAATAGCCCCATGCTGGGATCCACTGCCTTGCCCCAACATCTAACCCATTGATTTAACTCTGGTGGAAAACACACCACTAAAGTAACTTGGAAGAAATACATCTTCTGTTATTCTAAGACTCTCAGACCTCCTCCGTCATATGTTTCAAGGAGCAGGATTCTTGTTAATTAATTGCCTGCTGCATTGTGAATTGGCATCTCCTCTGTTTTCTGCATATCCTCCTCCCTTACGCCCAGATCAACATGTTCATTTCTAAAAGTCAACAGCTTTCAAAAACTATTAGGAAACAAGGTCTTGAGCAACCTAAAAGTCCTGTACAATATTTTCCTATAAAATTTGGAGAATTTATTTTATAAAATTTTGCAGAAAGCTTTGTTGTTACGATTAAGCTCTTAGACTTACAAGAAATAACTGTGGCTTCTCTGCACAACAGATGTGATACAGAATATAAATTGTAAATTTTTTAATGATTTTATTTAAAATATTTATGCAACTACATTGAGTGATTTTCTTTCACCTTGAAGCCATTTCTTTTTGGTTCTAGAGAGTTTTATAATGGTATAAGAGAACACGGTTTATTAAAACCTATAAAGAAGAAATCAGCTTAGTTATACATACCAACTTCTAGCAGCAGTTTGGTGTGGTGTATGAAAGCTGTTGTTGTTGATGAGAATCCTGGTTGATTAATGTACTGCTGTTCAATTTCTGAAGGTTTCTTGAAGAAAAATAAAGATTAATGGTTGATGGAAAGAACATTTTCTGATAAGTTTGTTCCTCAGTATGGGCACGTAAAGCCCAAAAAACCCTGCTCCTGGCAGGCAGTAGTACCGTGTTTCTGATATGAGCAGACATTTTTGTTCAGCAAAACAATATCATCTGTCTCATTAAATAAAGTTATTTGAAGCATTGGTTTTATAATTTTGTTCATGCTCAGTTTTTGTGTACTTGCATAATGGTTACAAGCATATGGAGATTGGTTTACATCTACTTTAGTGATTGTTCACATTTAAGTTGAGCATCAAACACCAGGTAGGCATTCAGACTACTTAGAAAATGGGCAGAGTTTGAGGGTTGGATGTGGTTCATGGTAACCTGGCTCTCATATTTCTATTTTGTTAGACTGGAACTAAGACTATACGCTTAGGGGCTCTCCAGGTTGTCTTCAGTCACAATATTTTTCAAAGAAACGAGTATCATATTAAAGAAGTTAATGACACATATTCTGGATCTTACGGATATTTACCATGCAGCCATCATCCCACTACCCTTTTTGTTAGGTACCTATAGGAGCATGCAGTTTATTCAAATGATATGGTAATAATAATTTAAGGGGGTTGCTAAAGATCTATGGGAATTTTTTTTCTTTTACAGATTTCTATACATTATCAAGCATTAGAAACGCTGACCCAGCTGCATCAAAACTATTTTTGGAGAATAATGAATTAAACGGCCTGGACATCTGGAATTTAGTCTTAATGTTGAGGCCCTTAAAAAATCCAATACTATGTTCCAAAGATCAAAGTGAGTAGATCAGAATAGTAGGGGGTGGGAGAGAAAATCATGACCTGAAAGGACTACTGAAGTCCCATGAGGGCTGGCACTATTCTCCCCAAACGGTAAACATTTAACCAGTCAGGACAGACACTTATTTACCTTCAGTTAAACTTTCCCAGGTGTATGAATGACTCATTAATTGTTCATTTTATACAGGACTTAATTGTCTATCTACCATATTCAAGGAACTGTTGGAGCTACACCACATGAGTCTTAAAGCTACCTACAGTTTAACCACTTGGAAAGTTAATCCAGTCATTCCTGGCACAGAAGGTTACATGCAGACCGGTGTGTGGCTATGCGCCAACCATGTGTTAAAAGGGACATTACAAAACCACTGCAGAAGGGAAAGAGTATTCATTAAAGCAATGTTGAAGCACTTGGGGAAAAAATCCTGTTAGTACTTCCTCTCACACCTTTCCTGAAACTATTTCCAGGAGGAATAAAGAGTTGAAAATTATTTTAAATTATGAATTAACTCAAAGCAATATAGGTAGATATTTATCTTTGGATGGGAAAAGGACTTTCTAAATAAAAGTTATAGAAAAATAATAGTAAAGATTTGTTGGCTTGATTATGTAAAAATCTTCCCCTTGCTGTGGCCAGTGTGGCTCAGTTGGCTGTCCTGTAAACTAAAAGGTCATGGGTTCCATTTCCAGTCAGGGCTCATGCCTGGTTTGCCCTCTAGTCAGCCCACGAGCAAGAGGCAACCAATAGGTGATCCAATTTCTCATGTCAGTGTTTCTCTCCTTCCCCCTTTCCCTCTCTCTAAAATCAATAAGCATGTCCTCAGATGAAGGAAAAAAAATTTTCTTAAAATGTTTTAAAGGAACAATCAAAAGAAGGTGGGGGTGGAAACCAAGTAGTGAAAGTACTTATATACTCAAAAGGTTGAAATCTTTAATATATGAAAAAAACTCTTACAAATCAATAAAATGCACACTTTAATAGAAAGTTGGGCAGACATCCCGAGTAGACAAAGACAAAATTATTGGGTTGGCCAAAAAGTTTGTTTAGTTTTTTCCGTAAAATAAAAGACACATTTTTCATTTTCACCAATAATTTTATTGATTTGGATATTTTGAGTATGTCAGCTACCTCCCGCTATTGGCTTCTAGTGGGTAGAGGCCAGGGGTGCTGCTGAACATCTTCCAATGCATCAGACAGCCCCACAGCAGAGAATTATTTGGCCAAAATGTCAGTAGTACCAAGAAACTTGGCAAACCACCTTTAACACATTCGATCAGTCACAGCCCCTTCACACTGCACAATTCTTCGCGTTTCAGTTGCATTTTTACCTCTTTGGAAATAATAAAATATAACATGCTGAAAATGTTACTTGTTTTCTTCCATCTTCAATATTAAACTGGGTACACAAAAAATTGACCAATTTTGATAAGTTTTTTTTTTAATGCATGCTGATATGACTACTGTCACAGTACAATCTAACAAAATTGTTTCAAATGAAGTTAGGCAACTAAGCACTACTAGAGCCATTGTATGGAAAAAAATAAATGAGCTTTTTGGCCAACCCACTACATAAGGACATTAGGGAAAAGTTTACAAATTGAAGAAAGGTAATGCAAATAGAACTGACATAAAATATTTCACACAGCTTGTCACCAATTGAACGTACTCTTTAGTGGTAAGACTGACTTTATAAAGGACATGCAGTTGCTATGGAGAATGTAAACTAAAACAATTTTCTTGAAGATAATTAGGTGATATGTATCAAATGCATTAAAATATATATACCCTTTGACACTTTAATCTTTTAGGAATTTATGCTGTGAAAATAGCCATCAATTGCACAAATACTTGTATAAAAAGATAATCATCTAACAATTTTGGAAATGCCAACAATAAAGCATAAATTGAAAAAAAAATAGAATTCAAAGGTAATATCCTGATTCCATAACCTGTATAAATGTATAAACATATGACTCACATATATATACATGCCCAAAGATGAAAGACTGTAAGACAATGTTCCAGATGTGCAGTAATTATCTTTGGATCATGAATATGTTTGACTTATTTTCTTTACACATGTCGGTGTTTTCCAGCCTTTCTATAACATATTACTTTTATAGGCAGAAATAATGAACATTATAAAGTAGAAATTCACGTATTTTAAAAGCATCTGACAGTCATGGAACAAAACCTAACTGGTGAAGAATGTATGTGAATTTGTATATGCAAAGTGGGAGGTCAGGTATGAAGAAGGGATTGGAATTTGGTGTTGTACTCTCCTAGGTCCATTTCTTTCAGAAGAAACTTTATCAGAGGACTCAGCCTTCACTCATCCTTTACCTGCATCTTTGTGACCTTTTTGTGACCTTTTCCTTGCAACTTTAAGAGCTATGGCCATCAGGCCTGCTCATGGTCTTGCTCATATTCTGAAGCTGCTTAAGTTTCTAATTAACTAGTTAACTTAGCTTTATTGTGGATATGTCGATTTTTAAAAGCTAGTCCCATAGATGAATTCCCTCAGGATGATGACACTAATTTCTTCCACAAATTAAGCAACTACACTTCAGTATAATCTTGGTAGAATCCAATATCACAATGGCTTTTCATTTTTAGGGAGCATTCTTTTGCCTGATTGGTCCCTCTGAGTCCTGGCATGGTGAAGACATTTTCATGGATAAGAAATCAAATTAACTTTCCAAGTCCTTGTGTAGCCCCACTCTACCAATATCTAAAATCCAAAGGCTACCTTTTTATTAACTTACTTTTGTTGAGTGGAACTCCAGAGAGCAGTTGCTAAGGTTAATTACATATAGCTGAGGACTAGCTGTGTGGCCTCAGGCAGGTAACTTCAGGTTATAGAGCCTAGCATCTCCACAGGTATAAAGTGAAGAGTGAGCTGCATTTCAGAGGTCTCTCAACTTTGAAATTCTGTGATTTGAGTTGGAATCCCTAAGAAACTTGTTACCCCCTTCAAGGAGGAGCTTAAGATTCCTAGGAACTGACAGAAGGCCCATGTGACTGGAGTGAAAGGAGCGTGTGGAGAAATGGACATAGAATGGTCACTGCGGTGACCCGACCGTCACGAGGGTCTCAAAAGCACTGGGCAAAGGCAGTGAGGTTAAAATGGCTTAAGCAAGGGAATGAGTGATAAGTTTGCTTAAGATCATTTATCATTACACCCAAGACATCCATATTCCTTTACTTAAAAGATTTTTTCCCTAATAATTATTTTATCATTTAAAAAAAGATACAACCCTGGCCAAGTGGCTAAGTGGGCTAGAGCATCACCATCACACCAGAAGTTTGCAGATTCGATTCCCACTTAGGGCACACACCTAGGTCGCATGTTCCCAGTCAGGGCATGTGGAAAGCGTGATGTTTTTTCTCACTCTCTCTCCCTCCCTTCTCTCTAAAATCAAATTAAAAACATATCCTTGGGTGATGGTTAAAAAAAGAAAAGAAAAGATACAAAATTCACAAGTACAAAGGATATATTGTATAGTGAAAAGTAAGTTCCAGAGCCAGGGGTTTCCCCAGACACCTAGTTCCCTTTCCTTAAGACCAACTTCTGTGTATCCTTACAGCAATATCATAGACATGTAAAAGTATATGTGTATTCTCTTTTCTTTTAACAAAGATTAGTAACCTGCTGCATACTCTTTAATCCTTTGCTTTCTTATTTTTTTCCATTACCATTTAGTCCTCTTACACCACATCCCCTCAGCAATCACCACACTGTTGTCCATGTCCACAAGTCCTTTTTCTTTTTTGCTCAATCCCTCCACCCTCTCACCCCCACACCACCACTACCTATCATCTTGCTCTCCATCTATGAGTCTGTCCACATTTTCCTTGTTAGTTCAGTCTGTTCATTAGATTCTACATATGAGTGAAATCATGGTATTTTTCTTTCTCTGACTGCTTATTTCACTTAGCATAATGTTGACCAGGTTCATCCATACTGTTGCAAAGGATAAAATTTTCTTTTTTTTTTTTATGGCTGAATTGTATTCCATTGCATAAATGTCCCATAGTTGTTTTATCCACTCATCTACTGATGGACATTTAGGCTGCTTCCATATGTTGGTGATTGTAAATAATGCTGCAATGTACGTAAGGGTGCTTATGTTCTTTTGAATTAGTGTTTTGGGTTCCTTCAGATATATTTCCAGAAGTAGAATTGTTGCATCAAAAGGCAGATACATTTTTAATTTTTTGAGTTATCTCCATACTACCTTCCACAGTGGCTGTACCAGTCTGCATTCCCACCAACAGTGCCAAAGGGTTCCCCTTTCTCCACATCCTCGCCAGCACTTTTTATTTGTTGACTTATTGATGATGGCCATTTTGGCAGGTGTGGCATGATATCTCGTTGTGGTTTTAATTTGCATTTCTCAGATGGCTAGAGGTGCTGAGCACTTTTTTCATATGTCTGTGGGCCATCTGTACGTCCTCTTTGGAGAAGTGTGTATTCAGGTCCTTTGCCCATTTTTTAATTGGGTTGTTTGGGTTTTGGGTGTTGAGTTTTGTAAGTACTTTATAAATATTGGATATTAACCCCTTATCGGATGTATTAGAGAGTATGTTCTCCCATTCAGTGGGTTGTCTTTTTATTTTGTTGATGGTTTCCTTTGCTGTGCAAAAATTTTTAGTTTGATGTAATCCCATTTGTTTATATTTTATTTTTGTTTCCCGTAGCTGGGGAGATATATCCAATAAAAAAATTGCGGTGAGCAATGTCCAAGATTTTGCTGCCTACGTTTTCTTCTTCAATTTTAATGGTTTCAGGTCTAACATTTAAGTCTTTGATCCATTTTGAATTTATTCTTGTATGTGGTGTAAGAAGGTGGTCTAGTACCATTTTTCCACATGTAACTGTCCAATTTTCCTAATGCCATTTAGTGAATAAACTATCCTCAGCCCATTGTATGTGTCTGCTTCCTCTGTCAAATTTTAATTGACTATAAAGGTGTGGGTTTATTTCTGGGCTCTCTAGTCTGTTCCATTGATTTTGTGCCTGTTTTTATGCCAGTACTGTGCTGTTTTTATTACTATGGCCTTACAGTATGGTTTAATATTAGACAGTGTGATTCCTCTAACTTTGTTCTTCTTTCTCAGGATCTCTGTTGCTATGTGGGGCCTTTTGTGGTTCCATATACAGTTTTGAAATATTTGTCCTAGTTCTGTGAAATACATCATTGGAATCTTCATAAGAATTGTGTTGAATCTATAGATTGCTTTGGGTAATGCGGACATTTTAATGATGTTAATTCCTATCCATGAACACAGAATGTGCTTCCACTCATTTATATCTTCTTCTGTTTCTTTCTTCAGTGTCTTAGAATTTTTCACATACAGGTCTTTTACATCCTTGGTTAGGTTTATTCCCAGGTATATTATTCTTTCTGTAGCAATTGTGAATGGGATTTTTTTTTAATTTGCCTTTCTGTTAGTTTGTTATTGGTATATTTCTGGATATTAATTTTGTGTCCTGCTACTTTGCTGAACTCATTTATCAATTCTAGTCATTTCTTGGTGGAATCTTTGGGGTTCTCCATGTACAGTATCATGTCATCTGCAAACAATGAGTTTTACTTCTTTTACAATTTGGATGCCTTTTATTTCTTCTTCTTGTCTGATTTCTGTGGCTAGGACTTCCAGCAGTTTGTTGAATAAGAGGGGTGAAAGCAGACATCCCTGTCTTGTTCCTGATCCTAAGGGGAATGCTTGTAGTTTTTGCCCATTGAGTATAATGCTGGCAGTGGGTTTGCCTTTATTATGTTGAGGTATGTTCCCTCTGTCCCACTTTGCTGAGAGTTTTTATCGTAAATCGGTGCTGGATTTTGTCAAATGCTTTTTCTGCATCTATTGATATGATCATGTGGCTTTTATCCATCATTTTGTTTATGTCGTATATCCCATTTATTGATTTGTGCTTTTTTTTTAAATCAACATATAACAGTATAGCTTAAAGATTACCAGTCTTGCCTTAGCCAGTGTGGCTCAGTTGATTGGAAGGTCATCCCATAAACCAAAAGGTTATGGGTTCAATTCCCAATCAGGGCACATGCCTAGGTTGTGAGTTCAGTCCCCAGTGGTGGTGTGCATGAGAGGAAACCAATCATGTTTCTCTTTCACATTGATGTTTCTCTCCCTCTCTCTCCCTCCCTTCTCTTCTCTCTAAAACCGATAAGCATGTCCTCTGGAGAGAATTAAAAAAAAAAAAAATGTTACCAGTCCCTATTGGTAAATAGTCTTTGCTATTAAAACAAAGCTATTACATCCAAATTTTACTACAGTTATGATGTCCCCCCTCAGGGAAGCATAGACTTACAGAACTCTATGAGCGGGAACCCCCAAAACCCAGAATTTGTTTATTAAAAAATGTGTATTCTTACATCACTCACCTTCAAGTCATCTCCATTTGGTGCATTACACCTATTGGGACATCATGTCCACTGCTCAAAACAGTTTTTGAACTCATTGATTGTGACACCTTTCAGTGCCTCTTCCTTTTTTTGTTTCACCTCTTCCACATGAGCAAAATATTTCTTTTTGAGAACTTTTGTCATCCAGGGAAACCCAAAAAAGTCATTCCAGGTGAGATGAGGTGACTAGGGAGGGTGGAGCACAGGGGCCATGCCAGCCTTGGTCAAAAACTGCTAAACACTCAGCATGGTGTGGGCAGGTGTGCTTGTACATCACCCATCAGGAAATGGGCAAATGCACTGAAAGAGTCTTCAAAAAAAATCTACTAAGCCAAACGCAGCCTCTCACAACAACACCAGCTGGTACACTGATACAGATGGGTTCCTAGAACACTCACCTACCTAGGGAAACCTACACTACAAGGAACCCACCCTTTAGAAGTTAATTCTGGATTTTTGCCCCCCCCCACATAATCTTGAAGGGTACCAGAATCTGCCTTTCACATGTGAAAAAGTTTATCCCTAAAAAGGTCTCCTCAAGGTATCACAGGTGGTTATGAAGCTGGCTCTGGAACTGGGTTCTCCTAGTCACCCTCTAGTCCAATTATATTTTCTGATTATGAAGTTATACATGTTATAATTAAATATACTTTTTAAACAGTATGCATGGTATGATCTGATTTAAATTCTTTAAGCAAGTAAGCATAGCCTTGGCCGGGTGGCTCAGTTGGTTGCAACTTCATCTCATACACGGAAAGGTTGCAGGTTTGATTTCCCATCAGGGCACATACATAGGTTGTGGGTCACATAAGGGATCAGGATGAATGGATGTTCCTCTCTCTCTCTCTCTCTCTCTCTCCCTCTTCTTCTCTCTCTAAAATCAATAAATATGTCCTTAGTTGAAGATTAAAAAATAAAAGGAAATAAAAATAAATAAAATTAAAAATGTATGATGCACAGAAATGGGTTTGGAAAGATGGATGACAATGGTAATCTCAGGATGGTGGCCATGCAGTGATCTTTCATTTTCACAGCAATTTTATTGAGGTATAATGCACATGCCATACATAGAACTCATTTCAAGTGTAAATTCAGTGGGTGTTTAATATATTCACAGAGGTGCACAACTACCACTTAATCAGTTTTAAAACATCACCCCCCAAATAAAATCCTATAGACATTAGCAGTCTCTCATTACATTTATACTTTTTATCCTCATGTTGTATTTTTCTATAAGTTTTACAGTAATTATTACTTTTATAATAAAAATAAACAAATATAAATTATAGATAAAAGTAAACCAATATTCATTTTAAAATAAATATACACAGGTAGTAGAGAAAAGTGTTTCAAAGAAGGTAAAAATCACAGTTTTACTCTTCCCAGGGTAAGGAGACATATGCATTTTAGATAATGTTCTCTTGGTCTTTGCCATGCATGTTCATGTGTGTAAATGCACATCGTTTCCTCTTAGTTACATTGTGAACATGTTCAGGGCACGATTTTGTGATGGATTTGAACCTATGTATATACCACAACTTTTAACAGCATCTCATTATTTCCTTAGGATAGATTTCTAAAAGTAGGAATCTACATCACATTTTCAATTGCTATGTAATTTAAACTGTTTCCAGTGGCTTGTCCTGCTCAGCACACCCTTCACCCCGTTGTCCCCATACCTCTGATCCTTGCCAATGTGGGCATTTTAAGAATTCTGTGTTTTAATTTGCATTTATTTGATTGCTAATGAGGTTCTACCTTACTCATAAATATATCAACTATTTGTATTTTTCTGATTTTCTTTTCAGTTAATAACCTTTACTTCTTTTTCCATTAGAATGTTAGTGTTGTTTTTACTGATAAGAATATAAAAGCTTTCTTTTTATCTTTCCTGCAGAGCACTGAAGGTAGAAATTCCAATCTATAAACAACTTTTAAAGATTAACGTGGTTTTTGCTTATTATTTCCCACAGTTTTGCAGTGGAACTGGCTCCCTTTCTCTAGGGGGCTTTTCACTTCTATGGTAACAAAGAAATGACTAGGGATAAAAGAGGGGGCAGTCTGAAATTTCTTACATTTTTATAAAATGGTTGTTTGCCAGTTTCATTCTAAAGATCCCAAAATAGTATTATATTTACTATCAATAATATTAAAACTGCCTTTGATTTTCCTAAGTCTCCCGATAAGTTGTGTCCCACAAAATTCACCCCTCCCTACATAGGGAAACATCACCCCTGAGCCTAACAGCACAGGGGTGCATAAAGTGCTCCAGGTGTCGCTGCACTTCTCTCCCTGACAAACATGAGTTTGTGTGCCAGGGAACAGACTGGAGTTTAACTATGACTCAGTTCCTCCTAGTGTTCCTCCACCGAGTACAAAAGGTTACCAAATCCTCCAGTTTCTAACACAGAGATCTAATTTGGAACGAAGGAAAGTAAACATCTCACTTTTTAATAGCTAAAGATGTTATACTGATCACATCTAAGAAATTGGAGTTTCAAAATATTAAATGTGAAAACATTTGAATCTCTTTCTAGTGGAAAAGATGTGGGGAGGGAAAAGAAGTGCACTGTGCAGAAGTATTGAAGACAGCAGTTGTTGCTGGATAAAAAGTGGCCACATAACCGATTTGGTGAAAAGAGGGAGGAAAAAGGCAACTTATTGATCCGAGTGAACAAGGTCAAGGTTCCCTGCTGAGGAAAGAAAGGGCAGATTTGTTACAAATCAAGGTTCCTCAGAGGTTCTCCCTCCATAAGTTCCCTGCTCCCACCTGGCCTTCAGTCCGTTGGGTACCAGGCACCAGTAGAATTTAATCATCAATCACAGCCTTAATCAGACACTATTTGACTCTGAAAAAAGTTACAAATTGCTTTATATTTTTATAATACTCACTATTCAGCCTTTGAAATAGAATGATGGGGGTTTTCTGTTTTGAAGAGGTGGGTATTTAAGAGTAAACTTTAGCTATTATATCATTCGATTCCTGCATTTTTCAGCAAGTATCTCTAAAACATGGACACTTGCTTACCCAATCGTAATGGCTGTTGATCTTTTATTAAGTCTTTTTTAGTTTTGAGATAATTAATCCTCCCTTTCTCCCCAACCTGCTTACTTTTGTTGTTGTTGTCATTGACAATGATGATTCGATGACCTTGATCTGTTGGTGGAAATGCATCTGTGGGCGCCACCTCCATTTTATTTTTTAACTGCTGAAGAAAGAGAGGCTTAAAGAATTTGAGTGGATTCTCCCAAAAGAGGTAGTTAATCAATTCAAAGTAGATTCTGGTCTCTGAGTCCCATTCCGGCAGGCCCCTCACCATGGACCCTGTTGTCCTGCCATAGCTGGGCGATGTCTATCAGGTTAGCAATCTGGGGGTCCCAAAAATATCTTCCCAAAAACCTCATACCCTACTTTCTCCATGTTTGTTTACATTTAAAGTTATTTCAAAGTTAATGCGGATTTAGAATTTGTAGCTTGCTTTTCTCCAATGCCTGGCCCATTGAAATTACTCTGTAAATGTTACTTTCTGAAAATATGCCAGAATTAATAGAAAAACTCAAGTTTCCCAAGAACAAAAGAAAGCATGAACATCTCATAGAAGATCAATAAAAAGTTCTAGTGCTTTCACTCAGAATTTGATACAAAACTAATAAAACAGAAACACACGTGCACATACCCCAAAAGTTAGGGTCAAATGTTAAAAACTTCGAAGACCTCAAAAACAAAGTCACTTGCTGTAACGTGTTTTAGTTAAGCAGAGCTTGTATCTTCCTGTTGGTAATACAATCAGTACATGGAACAAAGCACCGTCATTGGCTCTTTGGATGTCCCCAGGAAGCACAGAGGTGGCGGGCGAGGACACAGAAAAGATGGCAGAAAACACATCCTTTCTAATCCATTTCTTTCAGTCTCCAGAGAAGAGGGAGAGAATGAACAAAACCTTCAATCCATTTCAGAGGCTCCAACTTTGTCCTTTTTAACCAGTCAGCCAACAAAGCAGTTTTTTAAAACCAGTTTTAGCTAATAGGGACTTTTATTTGCATATGCTGTATGCAATCCTCCTGTGATCCAGAATTCTGATTAGAAATTGTTGCTTTTAAACACCACAACTTCATCACATAAAAATGAAAAATTCTTGGTCACATTTTCCCCTCAATCCTTATAAGGTTTGTAAAACCAGGGGTCACCTACCACTCTCCAGAGTTTGTTTATTTCAGTCCTTTATTATATCCGAAGAGGTTTAAAAATATTTTTTGTTACAATGGAATAGATTTTGCATGGTTGCTGCTGAATCTTTTCTTTTTCTTTTTGAGAAAGAAGGAAAAAAGCCACTTGTTTTGAAAAACATGTTTTTAAAATAATTTTATAGATTGCAGATTTTGTAAATGATCATGTTAATTGTTGAGAGGGGGTTCCCAACCTTGTTAATGTCCCCTTAGCATTAGGCTTTTGTTCCCCAGCTTTGAATATGTCATTTTCTCCCACAGACTGCATTTCTAGGGTATAATTGCTGTCTCCATGTAAAAGACAACTCATGTGCATAAATTTCCACTCACTAAAACAAGCCTCTGCCGCCCCCTAATTTTAATGCAGATGTGATCCAGGGGGTAGAGTTACTCTTACTTCCCCAAGCAAAATGAACAGATTACACATTAAATATTGTCTTTGGAACCAGGTGCACAGAAACAACCAATTACCTAGACAGCTCATCAAGTCCTGATATGTTTACCACATTGTTTTTTGTTTTCTCTTTAAACATTTGGTGAATTATTCTGAGGCTTTCATTTCTCTCTAATGAACAGAATATGCTTATTAATAAAGGCCCCCTTTGTGTGAGTCACTAACAGTTGGCTCTCAAAAGCCTTTAAAGCCATGTTTGAAAGTTTCTGAACTGAACTTGAGTTCCTAAGAAGACAAAGCCTCCTTACTACAGAGAATATACTGCTTCTGGTCCTTCCTCTTTGCTAAATAATTAATATCTAGAAATAAAGGAGGAGAAGGGACATGAATTTGTGAAGAAGGAAGATGGAGGGAGGGTGCTCTGTCCCTCCTTTAGACATTTTTTTTATTGTTCATACTTAAAAGACAGTATCCATATTAATGTATCAGATTTTGGTCACTGGTCATTATACCATGAATTTTACCAACATGGTATACCATTATATCATCTTGGATTTTTATGCATATCATTATATCCCAGGGTTTTTTATTTTATTTTATTTTATTTTAATCATTGCTCAAGTACAGTTTTCTCCCTTTTACTCCCATTCCAGCCTGCCCACCCATCCCTCCCCACCTCCCTCCCCCTAGTTTTTGTCCATGTGTCCTTTAAATTTGTTCCTGTAAACCCTACCCATTTTCCCCTGAAACTCCCTCTTCTCTCTCCTCTAGTCACTTTCAGCCTGTCCTCTATTTCAGTGTCTTTGGCTATATTTTGCTTGTTTCTTTGTTTCATTGTTTAGGTTCCTGTTAAAGTATATCCCAGGGTTTTTAACCAAAAATGCTGATGAATTCAAGAGCTCTTTCAAGACTTGTTTCTGTTATTCCAAGAGACTTTTACCACTTCCTGAGGAGGGGCTGTTTTAAATTTCCACAAAGTCATTAACCTCCCAAAGAATGTGAAGAATAAATAGAGCGGTATGGCAGCAAAGATGCAGTTGGTGCAAAGTATTAAGAAGGCTGGTGGCAGGAGGCTTTGTGGTGGGCAGGCCTGACAGTGGAAGAAGATGTTATTGGAAACTCCGTGGAAAGGCTTAGTGGTACATGGCCTGGAGATCAACAGTCTGCTGGTTGAGTGGTTAAGCAAGACCGCCTTGGCGAGAGTAACCCAGCCTCTAAACTGTTTATCCTTTGAGCTCCCTTTGGGAACTGGGGGGTGGGAGGTGCTTCTAAGTGAAGTAAGTGAAAATGTACAACAGAATCAACTCTATATGTGTATGTATGTGACTAGGGCCACAAACTCAATGTAAGTCTTATGCTTTTCATTTTAATAAAAAAGTTAAGACATTTTAAAGAAGGTGAAATTTTCAGATGCGGGAGTAGAAGAACTTGAAATCGTGAAGAATACTGCAAGTTATTCTCCTACATTATGGCCAAGTCGGAAGTGGGTACGTGGTCTGTGGGGGACAGCTTGATACTGTATCACAGGATTGCAAATGCACATGCCCTTTGACCTTGCAACTCCATTCCAGGAGTATTCCCTGCACATTCCCTCCCCCAATTGTGAAATGATGTATGTACAAGGTTTTCATTCTAGCACTATATGTAAAAGTCAGAGGTTGAAAACATTCTACATGTATCAATAGGATACTGAGTCCCCAAATTATGATATATCCTCACAGTGGAACATTATGAAGCTTTAGAAAAATAAGGAAGTTCTCAGTATATTAATATGAGCTTCTCAATATAGTAGTAACTCGGGTTCAGGGAAATCAAAGTTCAAGAAATTGGGTCATATGCTACCATTTGAGTTAAAAAGAAGAGACATCTATACTAGGTAGTATAACTGGACAAAATTCTGTTAGTGGCGAGGAGGGAGGGGTGGAGAGTGGGTGATAGAAATAGGTGGAAGGCAGAGATGGGAATAAGATATTTCACTACTCTAAATAGGAAAGAGTTCAAGGTTTAAAAGAAAAAAATGCTAGGTCTGGAGTGAGGCAGCCCTGGTTCTGCACACTGGTGTAGCACTTTCTGACTCTATAACCTCCATTTCCTTTTCTTTTTAAAAAGATTTTAGGTATTTATTTTCAGAGAGAGGGGAAGGGAGGGAGAGAAACACTGATTGGTTGCCTCCTGCACACCCCCAACTGGGGCCAGCCCACAACCCAGGCATGTGCCCTGACTGGGAACCAAACCAGCAACCCTTTGGTACATAGGTTGGTGCTCAGTCCACTGAGCTACACCAACCAGGGTTCAGTTTCCTTTTCTTTAAGTGGAGAAGATAATACTACCTTCTCCATGGGCGAGCTGAAATTAGATCAGGACACACAGAGGGCATGGAGTGGGAAGGGTACAGGGCCTGGGGTATGTTCAGTATATGCTCGTGGTTACCATTCCTCCTCTTATTAATATTAGCGCCACATTTCTCACCAATAACTGGGTATTTGGGGGTGAGGTTGGAAAGTGATAGTGGGAGTTATGGAAGTGATTACTAAACCAGAGCCCTTTCAGCTCCAAACGGGTCTCCTGAAGGAGTCCATATCATCAAAAGCATATACAGATCACCTCTTCTCTGCACCTGGCACTCTTATCTGCAGAATTATTAACAAATAAAGACCCTCTCCTGAGCTTTATATCATGCACCTCTCTATCCAGGTTCTGATGAAAAATGGAAAGATACTGATTGGTCTGGCTTAGGGCAGGTGCCTCTTTCTGGGCCAGCCCTCGATGGCCCCTCAAGAAATTCAGCTCTCACAGGGACCACACTGTTGGAGTGGGGAGGAGAAGATCCCAAGGGGAGAGAGAGGACATCTGGGCAAGAAATAGCAGTTCCAACTGCAGAGCTTTCTGCAGTATTTCTGATTTAAAAAAAAGAAAAAGGAGGGGGAGGGAAGAGAGTGGATGTTTTTGGTACTACCTACACGATCGCAGGCAGCAGGCTGGGTGGTTTTGCCCTGGGCGGGCAGTGAAGGAAGACAGTGCTCCTCCCTGATATATGAGCTTAAGAAAGCAGGGAATAATTGCCAAGCCAGTGGACGAAACCTTGAATTTATGGACCTGAAATCTCCAGGAGTCCACAAATGTATTCCAAGTGGTCCTGAAAACCCAGTCATTGTACTCAGGAGTTTGTTTGTGTATGGGAAGGCCCATTTTTCTGGGGGACTTCAGAAGTTTCATCAGATTCTCAAAGAAGGCTGTGATCACAACGAGATTACAGGCCCCTTCAAGGCTGACAGGATAGTGCGCTGTGATACGAAGTCAGGATTCATCCGCCATCGGAACCAGAGGCCTATCTGAAAAGGCTTTCCAAAAGAACACAGAGAATAAAAGGACTACTGCTGTCCTATAGTTGCTTCGTAAGCCGCCGTCGTGGCGCTTGTTTTTGTTCTGCTGTGATCTCTCTTATTGGAACTGAGTGCTCTCCTTTAAGTTTGTTTACTTTTTCAGCACAAATGCCTGGGTTAGCCTCATTCCATGCAAAAATGTCTGTGAAATCATAGGTATATTGTGCCATTTGCACTTTTTCCCTAATCTTTTGTAAGAAACTTATTGCTTTTAAAATTAAAGATCGTTTGCATCATTTCCAAAATCGCTCATTGCACACACAGAGGTGGGCTTATGGCACTTTGGCAAACACTATCTCTAAGGATTCTAAAATTCACATCACGCATTCCATTTTATAGAAAACGAACTTGAGGCATGAGGCAATTAATGACACTTATTAGAGGTTGTGGAAAAACTTTAAGTCCAGTACTGGGTGATGCTGTGTCTGCTAATGACTGGGCCAGGCTGTCGATCCCACTGCTACGCACACGGTTTACAGAGATTTTTAAATGTTCTCATATGTCTTCACATGCAGAGAATCAACTAGGCTGGAGTAAAAACTTGATCAATTTAATACTCTGGTAATGATCCCAGTGACTGAGGAGGAGGGGAAAGCCAGTGAGTTTCTCTCTACTCAAATTCCATCTCATTTTTATTTTCTCTTAATGTTTTTTTTTTGAATCCCAAGTTCCAAAACCTGTCCCCTATTATGCAGTGCAAACGAGAACAGATGGGGAAAAGTTATGTTGGAAAGGGCTTTGGAGGGCCACAGAGAAGAGAAATATGACTACTCAATGTGTCACACACCAACTTGCAGCTGCCACCAGTCCTTCCACGCGATGCACTGCGGATGGGACCTGCGAGCCCGCCCGTGGTACTCAGAAGGAGCAGGCAGAATGCAGGAAGGGAGCACAATGTCAGAACAGTCATTTCACTTGTGTTTCCTTGAAAAATAGGAATAAAGAGCATAACAGCAGCACAGCCAACAAAAAAGATCGGCTGAAGGCCAGCCTGGAAAATGGTTAGCTGTGCCCTCGTGTCTCCCAAGTGTTAGCCAACAATCGGCATTAGCTTGACTTTTTAGATCCAAGATGTGCCTCAGCATTTCTTAAAGTCACCATTCAGGCCTTCTTCTTGTCTAGAAATTATTTTTCTAAAAAGGTCTTACTAGCTTACATGCATGATATGACCTGCCAACAAGTATTTTTCAGCACTCACAGGCTGCTTATGCATTCATTAAATTTTTCAAGGGCGAGGCAGCAGACCTGATTTCAAAGGACAGGCCTGCGAGTTACTAACTGTGAGACTTTGGGCAAGTCACCTAATGTCTAGGAGCCTGTGGTCCATCGTCTAGAAGACAGAACTAATACGACTTATTTTCGAGGGCTTAGGGGTTCAAGGTAAAGTGTGTGACTGTCTGGCACAAGCACATTGCTCAATACATGGCAGCTATTGTTACTGTGATTATCAGAAAGCACAGAAACTGTTGCTCTCTTGTTTCTTTGAGTTCAATATAAACATACTGAGTGTGTGTGTGTGTGTGTGTGTGTGTGTGAGAGAGAGAGAGAGAGAAAGGGGAGAGAGAGAGCGAGCAAGAGAGAGAATCCCTGAGTCTATGTTTAAAGTAATTATGAAGTTAACATGGTTTAAATTATTTGATTTAAATGATGATTCAGGTCATACAGATGGTATCTGGGATCAACTCCTCATATTGAAAACAGTTGTATTATTAAGTCCTGCAGGGATTTCCTCTGAAATTGTGCTTGTCTTTGTAGAGTAAGCATGTAAAGTCTTTGTATCATAAAACACTGTTTTTCTTCCCAGGGTAGTTCATAATTTACTTAGATCAAAATCCCTACAGGGGATGTTAAAATGCAGTTTCCTCAGCCTCCCTCACACAGTACTTTCAACATCTCTAAGGTATGGAGATCAGGGATCCTCATTTTAAATAAAAATTATGATGATTCTTAAACACACTGAAATTTGAGAACCACTTCCTTAAGGATTAGGGACAATGATAATTCTAATTTTGAGTCATTTCCAGCTGTCCTCCCTCTCCCACCACACACAGCCAGGCCTAGAAATGCAGCAATTACTCGTGAGAGAGGGGTTTGGGTCTGGTGATTTCTGCTCCCTCCCTACAACGTCTGTTGTCTCGCAGAGCATTTAGTTAGGGCTGGACTGTCCGCACTGTCTTTGCCCATGGGTGGCATTAGCGTGGTTACAGTTTGTCCTAAGAGGCTGGCCATATATGTTGCCCAGCATAGTCATTGGCAGTGCTCCTTTCCATTATCAAAAGTTCCCAGCTTGGATAATTAATTATACCATTGCATTATGTCTACAGGAACTTTGATTAGCACATGTAGGACATCAATGTTGCATGGCAAAGCATCTAAGCTATGTGACTCACCAATGTACAACAGATACTCCTAAACACAACCAGAAGCAATGAAGAGGTGCTTTGGGCTGAAGTGACATAAGAATGATCAATAAAAACTACTTTGTCAAGTTACTCCATAAATTAGCATCTACAAATGTAGGCCATGGAAACACTAGGAATTTGAGACTGGTCAATATTTTCTCTCTCATCCAAATAGCTGACCAAAAACCAAACCAAACTAAACCAAAACAAAACTTGGTACCGTATAAAGTTAGATGTCTTCCCCCTTCATGCTTATTGGCTGTGACCTTGGGCAAGTTATTCAATGTCTCTGAACCTCACTCTACTCATGTGTAAACAAGATTCTAAAGCTTATTTCAGGTATGAGAACTTAATGAAATGTGTATATAAAGCACCTGGCATCTTGGTTAGGTGCTTAATAAAGGTAGTTCTGCCATTTTTCTTTTCACCATGGCCGCTCTGCACGGTAGTTCTCCAAAAGGCACACGACTTTTAAATAAAGTGTCCTTGCAAGAGAAATTGTGAGGGTGCTTTGGAAATGGAAGTAGATTCTAAGGGCATAAAAGCTTTTCTTCCTTCCTTCCTTTCTTTCTTTCTTCCTTCCTTCCTTCCTTCCTTCCTTCCTTCCTTCCTTCCTTTCTTTCTTTCTTTCTTTCTTTCTTTCTTTCTCTCTCTCTTTCTCTCTCTCTCTCTCTTTTCTTGTTTCCCTTTCCTTTTTCCCATCCTTCTGTCTTATCTTTTTTCCACTTTCCGCCCTTTTGTTTGACAAATTGAAAGTCACAAACTCATTTTTGGATGGAAAATGAAGGGTTAAAGAGACAGTAGTGGCAGAAGACTGATAAAGAAAGGCATAATTATAATCCTAGATGAGGCAAAAATAAAGAAGAAATGAAAGCAAGGAAAAAAGGGAGAGAGAGAAGTAAAGAGGAGAGAGGGAGGGAGGTAGGAAGGAAGGAAAGAAAAAGAACTTGTCCGGAAAATTGGGGAGGAGGCAAGCATGGTGGGGTGGGCATGTCAACCCTGTGGAAACAATGTTACTGTTCATCTAACCATTGCCTCTCAGCTACCCAGACTGCTGTTTGGGTGGGCAGGATGAAGAAATACTATTCTGTTAAAACTAAGAGCTTTGAAGTGGAGACAAACACAATCTGGTAGTATTACAGAGGTATTATTCACCCTGATGACTCACTCTCTTTGGCTCCCACACAGCAGAGGCAAGTAACATCAGTGACCTTGAAGATGTTGGCCAAGTATAGATCCAGCATTAAGGCCTGATTTTTCAAATGAACATGTATGTGTAAAGACAACGAGGGGGGGGGAGTTAAAAGGGAGAAAGGGAAGGAATATATGTCAAAGAGTAAGACTCTATGGTGAACAATTCTAAAAAGCCTATATAAAAACTTAATATTTAAACAGCTAACTTACCAGTAACTCACAAGTACTTGCAAGGAAACAACCACTGTGGGAGTAGGGCTCAGATCAAAGCATTGAAAGGAGGGAACATTTAAAAGAAACATTCTTAGCCAGAAGTTGAAAATGGAATTCAGTACCTATTCCTGGACTCAAATTGCTCTCATCATTTCTATTTATCATGACTCCCTGAATCCAGTTTTCTGAGAGTAATGTTTTCTGTGTTCCAAGCCACACACCGCTCTATGCTCAGGGCCCCACAGACAAAATTCAAACAGATGCCGCCCTCAGGCCTTTGATAACATGCAATGGGAAGCAGGCAGCAATAAAAGGGTAAACCAGAACACACAGATGTGCAGGCAGTTGCAGAAATGCAAGCAGAGTCTGGCCTTAGACCAGATGGTCCTTGTGGTCCAGTGAAAAATTATCAACATGGAACACTGTAGGAGTTTCAGGTGGATAGAGATAGTTCATGGGATTGTAAAGTGGAGCCTCAGGAAAAAAAATAAAAGCAAGACTGTGCAGTTATTTGTAGCTAATAAAAAAAGTTAAATATTGAACAGCTAGAAGTAAAAAGTGTTTCCAGTTATGGAGTGTGCCTCGTAGAAAAACCAGGGGACGGTGGGGGAGCACAACACTGTGAAGCTTGAAGAATCTCAGATTAGTCACCTTGTTAATACAAACAGGGAAAGAAGGCAGGGTTGAAAAGGCTGGGAAAGGTGGTTTAAAGTAGGCCTGAGAAAACTTGGCTTCATACAGTTTGTTCATAGTGTAAGTCTAGAAGAGTTTACTTTGGTGTATATATTTGTCCCTTAGTGTTTCTACTTTACACAAAAGTTTTCATCTTCAGAGATACATATAAGGTATAGAAAGTAAGAATAGTTAGCTCAGCATTCACAACTATGATTTCAAAAACTCACGATCTTTTCTCTGCAAGTAACAGAGACCCAACTCAAAATATCCTAAGGAAAAAGAAGGCTTGATTATAAAAAAAAAAAAAAATCCATGTGTTCCCCATATCCAAAGAATTAAAATATAGGTAGGTCTCAAAAACCATGGGAACCACACTTAAATACCACGAGCACTCTCTCTCTCTAGCCTTTGTCTTTGTTTCTCCGTTCCTCTGCTCTGCTCTGCCCTCTCGCTGTTTGTGGTTGTCATTGAGCACACCCAGGAAACACAACTGCCAACAGGCTGTAAGGTCCTGTTTCTTCCATTTCAAAAAGCATCAAGACTGAGCTTGAACCTCTCAGGCTAGTTCCAAATTCCTGGGGAAAGACTCTCATTGGTCCAGTTTGAGTCAGGCACCCACCCCTGAATGAGTTAACTGTGGCCCTAGAGTCACACAGTATTAACATAGCTTCTATCACAACCATGTTTGTTTGGGTTGGGAGGACAGATCTAAGAAAAGGACGGTATCATCTACCAGGGGTGTCCAACCCATGGCCTGGAGCCTGCTTATGGCCCAAGATGTCTATGAATGCAGCCCAACACAAAATCGTAAATTTACTTAAAACTTTTTTTTTGCTCATCAGTTTTTGTCAGTGTTTGTGTATTTAATGTGTGGCCCCAAAAAACTCTCTTTCTTCCAGTTAGGCCCCTGACACAAATGGTATCTTGTGTACCAAGAAGCTTTTGACTACAAGTAAAAAGATTTATTACCTCATACAATAAAAAGTCCCATTTGAAATTTGATAAGTCTGGGATTCAAGTCAACTCAATTTAATCAATATTCATTGAATATCTACAATGTACCAGACGCTGCTTTAGGTGCTGGAGATGTTCGTCTGAGTAAAGCAGACAAAAATTCCTGCCTTCAGGGAGCTTATGTTCTATGCTTTGTAAATTCCATAACTTAGCAACATGAACAAGTTCTCAGGTTTTTTTCCCCTAAACTCTGTCAAACCCAGCACGGCAACTCTAACAATCTCTGACAGGAGGATGAAAGCTGAGACACAGAGTTTCAGCAATTCACCTAAAGCCACACACCGACTGAGTGAAGGAATCATGAGCCAGATTCTTGCCCACTGCACAGTCACTGCTCCTTCTTGCCCTAGAGATGGAGAGGGGCCCAACCTCCCTGAAGCGCAAGGCTACCTTGTACCCGAAGTCAGGGAGCCAGGAGCAGGTGGTGTATGGCATCTAGAGAGGAAACTACCAGGATTTCTGCAGCCTGCTGCATTGGGGTTTCTTGAGTCAAATGTATCTCAAAGTCTCAGAATTCACCACTTTATAATTTGGTTAGAAGCTCTCCCTGGGGTCATGGTTAGGAGACCAGAAGAGAACCTGAATCGATGTGCCTGTTAGTCGAGGTTTCTCTTTGCAAGGTGTTGATCAGCACAGGAGGAGAGGGCCTGATGGTCATGTCAGCAGGCAGCTTTCCTGGACTGCAGAAGAAGATAATGTGACAGAATGCACAAGGGGGCTGGGGTGTAGAGGCTCTGGACATCAGTGCCTACCATAAAACAGCCAGACTGTTCCTAGGGTATGTTAGGGCATGGTTTTGACAGAGGTTAGGGAAAATTGTCTTTATTTCACTTTAACCAAAAAAAGTACTTTTGAATCTCAAGTTCCCAACCTTGATATAGGTGACTACTATTCACAGTGGTACAACCTAGGAACTTCTGGAGTGAAGGGGAGAAGCATACATTTAAACAGAATTTAGATAAGCTTTAGTAACGTAGAAGAAAGATGATGGGGAATCATAGATAATTACTTCTATAAAATACAAACTGGAGATATAACATCCTCTATAAAGAGAATGACAATAAACAGTCATGTGAAGAGACAAGGAAATCACCCCTCCCCCCCACAAAAAAAGCTGATAAATACAGAGTGGAGATTTCAATTTTATTTTCATTGTTTTATATACTGAGTGGTGGATACATGGACACGTATTATGTTATTCTCTACGCCTTCCTTTATTTTTCTGAAATATTTCATTAAAAATAAGTTTGGTGTCATTTGGTTTTCTGGACTCTGTCATTTGTAATCTGACGAGCTGCCACTAGTGAGCAGAGAGGGGGAGAAGAGGGTCTCAGTTCTTCAGGCTTATTCCTTCCAGAAGGGAGAACCAGAGCACGGGTCCCTGAGCTTAAGTCATCAGCAATACCCCACACATCTTTACAGTCAGGAAGCTGCCTTCATCTCCCCGTCCCCTGCCCCCTCACAATTGTTCCCTTTACATTTGGGAACTGAGTTGCATCCTATAATTTTCCACTGCCCCAGTTGCACCAAGGAGTGGGTGTAGTAAAAATTCAATATCCACTGGTACGCGTCATTGTTCCTGAGTCAACTTTGCTTTTCAAAAACACAATATGTTATTAAACAAAATCTTTCCTCTGTTCTGAACAACAGATGAGTGGTTGGGTTTTTAAATATAGATTTAAGAAAATCATGTACATGCTTAGTCCACTCAAAGGCTAATCTCCTGATAGGGTTTCTTGAGACTTGCAAGGGTGGGCTACCCCCCTACCCCCAGGACCAGTTTCTGAGTCACATAATGGTAACACATTGCTATAAAAATGCTAACTTCTCTTCTGTTGTGCTTCTGCTGTTATTCAAAAACAGCCAAATGGATGTTATTGAAATCCGGTCCCAAAAAAGGTTGAAATTGCTCCCCAGCTGGGCCTAAGACCCTGTGTGCCAAATTTCAGCCTAAAGAGAATTCTTATATTTGAGTCACTGTGAGCAGCTGAAAATATGAGGTTTGGGGTGGAAATGCTAACAGACTCTTAACTATCATTTTGCAAACCATGTGATTATAACACAATGCAAACCTCCTCTGGAGCAACTCTCTGGCAAAAGCAACAGAAACAAGACGTCTGGGCCCTGAAGTTCTGCCTTTACAAGCTTCTGCTGGGCTAGCGGCAGGCAGAGAGGGCTGGGCGATGACACTGCTGACATTTCTATTTTTGCTGAGGTTAAAAGATGAGCCCAGTGGTGAATTTCTGCTAACTGACGAAAGTGTGTGCAGTTCATTCCTTCACAGGGCTCCTTGAAACACGGGTTTATGGTCACCCTTGCTTGTTCTGAAAGTGTTATCGCCAACACAGTGCTTGGTTCCAACCAGACACGAATTGTTTGCCACCTCTAGTCCCATTGGCTTAGTCACACCCGCTCCCATTCCAACTTGGCAAAAATGCCCGCACTGCTTTGCCACTTGCTTCTATCATCTGGCAGTTAAATGTGGGCTGAATCTCTCCTCAGTAACGTCCAGGGCTACAAAGATGCTTTGGTTCCAGGCTTCAAACACATGTTTCAGGTGGCAAGTGCCCAAATGTAGGTAGCTTCCACAGGCTGATCCATGCAGGAGCCCTTCTCATGATGGAAGGCGATCAGAGCTGCCTGAAGGCAGCCCCCCAGAGGGCTGCTTCCAGGAGAGTCCCTCCTCTCACTTCCTGCAACACTCAGTCCTCCCAAAGCCCAGTCACCATGTGGCTAATCTGTTTCTGCCATTTAACAGCTGGCCTACTTTAGGCAAGACATTTAACCACACTGATCCTCAGTTTTTTCATCAATAAAATGGGGATAGCACTGCCTTCTGCCCAGTTGTAAGGATCATAGAATGTGTTTCTTAAACTGCAATGCATCATATACATTTTTGGCAGTGGTATTATCTTGGAATCTCATTATAACTTCAAGATTCTAATCTGAGTTAAAACTATAATTCAAGCCAGTAGGAGTGGATATAAAAATGCGCTCCCATGAGAAATAGTGGCAACTGGTTCTAAGAACCAGTAAGAATCAGATGCCTCCTATATACTTAGTCTTCCGTTAGGGGCTACAAAGGGTACACAGAAGTGAAGACATGATGCCTAACTTTAAGGAGAATATAAGTTAGCATGAAACACAGGATACTTGGTAATTCAGTGATAGATAATCTAGATACTATACCAGTTTAGAAGTAAAGAGGAGAGGTGAGAGCTAGAGAAATAAGGGTGGCTTCCTGGACTGGGGATGTGGTAGATAATATTGTTTGTGTTTACCAAAGATCCCTTCTTTAGGGGATTTGATCTTCTGCACTCCATGTGGTTTTAGCTGGTTTCCAGTCACAGTATCATGCAATTATACCAATAATACAAAAACCTCCTGTGGAGCAACTTCCTGGGCACCCCTGTGGGTGTATGCCCCTGGCGTGGCTGTCACTGCGCCAGCTCCATCCAGCCCGAATGACTGAACAAAGGAATGACACTTGATCCAAATCAGGCCGATGAATCCCCACCTCCCACCCAGACATTACAAATGCGGGAGAAATGAAGCTCTTCCTCGTGGGTTATGCATTAGAGGAGATGACATAAGTCTAGAGCTTTCTGTAGCCCTTCAGCCTAGAAGAAGGATATCTGAAGAAGGAGAGATTAAGTTCAAGGCAGGGCAAGGTGGAGACTGGACATGAGTGGAGGGACCCAATAGCACTGTCTGGGTCCCTGGCATACCCAAGACAAATTCTGTCCTCCCTGAAGCCAGATTTTCATTTTCTGCCTACAGAGGATAGGTATGGATTTTCTTCCATTTGAACCAGGAGTCATAACTCTTAGTGGAATTTGAACTGTGTATTCAGAACTTGGTAGGACTTGGATGAGCTTAGGGGAAAGACAGGCTATTCTGGGCATGGTCCAGAGATGAGATGAGCATGGTAGGTTCGGGGCATCTGAGAACAGCCTGAGTGGAGCAGAGGGAGTAAGCTGGGAAGAAGAAAATAGGTGAATTATGAAGGGAAAGGCCAGTGTCGAGTTTCCTCAAACTAGATGATAGTTGTGGTTTGATTAGGGTGAAACAGAATTTCTAAAAAAGAAAAGAAAACTGCATCTGTTTAAAGGCAAAAATCTAAGTCCGTTTATTTGTCTTCTGAGGTTGCTATAACAAAGATCCCGCAGACTGGTGGTTTAAACTACAAACATTTCTTTTCTCACATTTTTGCTAGCTAGAAGTCCATGATCAAGGTACAGCAAGTCTGGTTTCTGAAGAGCACTCTCTGGCTTGCCAATGGTCACCTGTCACCATGTCCTCATAGGCCTGTCCTCTGTGCACCGGTGGGAAAGCGAGCTCTGCTCTCTCTTTCTCTTCTTATAGGATCACCCCTTCTACCAGATGAAGACCTCACCCTCATGACTTCATTTAACTTTAAGTTCCTTCTTAACTACTCTGCTTCCCAGTAATGTAACATTGAGGGTTGGGGCTTCACATAAGAATTTTAGGGGGACACAATTCAAAACTAAAAGCAGGAGAGAATGAGAGTAGAGACTCCCATACCATGCTAGTGGGAGAGCATTGCTCTCGCTCCTTAGGAGAAGAGTCTGGTAAAATCTGGTCATGTGGCATCAGTGCACACCCAAGACCTAAGTGGTTTAGAGTCTTTTCTTCCAGCATGCCATGGAGTACATGCAGAAAATGGTTTTTAAGGTTTGTAAGTGTTATTTTTAAGAGTCAAGAAATTGGTAGTAACCTAAATGGCCATCGTGGGGAAAACTACATTTTAGCACTATTAATCTTATGTAGAAGAAGTGAAAAATCCTAGAAATACATGTATTAGTATGAACAAATCTCAAATATAATAATGTCGAGGAAAAATTCCAAGTTACTAGAGGTAAAATAAAACAGCTGGCTCACACCTACAGGCTGGTCTGTCCCCAAGTCCTTGCTCACGGACACTGTGGTAGCCTGAAAGTGGTCGTGGTGGGGACACGTGCACCATGGAAATTGGCACACGCTTTAAACCAAGGTTTTACTTTGTTGTTTTTCCTCCTTGGATAGCCAGTCGTTAAACATTTACCAGGGTACCATCGGATAACATTTTAAGAAAGTATTTAAAACACAGTTTACCATAATAACTATAAAAAGACTACATGAAGTGTTTATTATTTGGTATGATAAACACTGTGTTCAAGACAGTGATCACTTCTTAAAAGGGAGGAAAGGAATGTGATTATGGATATACAAAGACTTCAATTGGTCTCGAAATGTTTTATTTCCTAAATGGAGGAACAGGTACATGAGTGTTAGTTATCTTTTACTCTATCTGTACTTGGTGTTTTTCTGAAATATTTAGTAAATCAGTGAGAAATGGAAGCCAGTCCTCCCACAAAGTCAAGTTACAGGGGCCAAGAAAGGGGAGGCCCTAACTATCCTTAAGCTCAGCAGCCATGGGGAGACATGTGGGTCTCAGATAGGCCACTAGGGGCACTGTGTGAATCTGCAGCTTCCCTGGGACTACACACAAGTGTCGCATCTGGTTACGTTGTTCCAAAAGAAAGACGGAGTAGATAGCAACACAGTGAAGAGGCGCAATGGTCCAAGGGAACCTTCCAGGTGGTTAGCATGATCTTTTCTGAACGACCCTTCAGTTCTAACTGACCAGTACAGGCCACCCAGCAGGGAGGGTACACTTAGTTATGGGCAGCAAAACAGACCTTCCATTGTATAGATGCATGTTTCTAGATGACTGGGCTCATGAAAGAACCTCAGTTACCCTAGAAAGGGGAATGCATAGGAAATGCTAAGGGCAGATTTGCAGCAAACATAGGGCAGGAGATGCTAGGAGGGGTGCCTTTGTTCCTAGGGGAAAGATGTTTCAGCTTTTCTGTTCAGATTTCTGGCATGTATTCATTCCTAGGTGAGGCGAACTAAAGTGCCCTATTTTAATTACATTCCCCTTGCTCTTGAAAGCAAGTTAATAACACATTTATAGACTGGTCTGGATTTCCTACCTCTCCCTGACCTGCCTCCTCCCCTTCATTTTTAGTGATACAGTTTACAAAACATACCATGCTGTTTCTGCACATGCTGTTCTCTCTTCCTGGAATCCACTATCCCACCCACAGTCCTTCTCTTCCTTTAAGCTCCTCCTGTGTGAAAACTTTCCTCCCACCCCTCCGCATGAGCAGAGTTTAGCTCTGTCTCCTCTGGGCCCTCGTCTTCCTAGGAGATCGTTTTTCTTTACAAACAGCATGGTAGTTACTGCTCATCTGCACCCCTCCCCTGCTGCAGTGCTGAGCTCCTTCATGGCAAGGATCCTGTGGGGTTTTTCGTTTTGTTTTGTTTTAATATTTTATTTGTTTTTTACTTTTAGAGAGAGGGGAAGGGAAGAAGAACAAGAAGGAGAGAAACATCAATGTGTGAGAAATACATCAATCGACTCTCTCTCACACACCCCCAGTCGGGGACCTGGCCCTCCACCCAGGCATGTGCCCTGACCAGGAATCTAACCAGCAACCTTTTGGTTTGCAGAATGACACTCCAACCCACTTAGCCACACCACTCAGGGAAAGGATACTATGTTTTTTAACTTTCTATCCCAGGGCCTAGCATCTTCTCTTTTGCTCCATTTTTTTCCTATTAAAACTGTCTGCTAACACCCATGCAGAGTTCAGTGATAGGCAAAGAAACAAGGCGAGAGGAGTGGGTATGCCAAAGACAAGGAAACAGACACTAGTTGGCACAAAAGGCATGTTTCCATTCACTTGTAGAACTTCATTTGACCTAGTGCTGTTTGTAGAAAATAAACCACCCAGTACATGAAGCCTTGAGGCGCACAGATGGCAGGGGTCAGGCATGATAAAGTTCCTTACACCTCCTTCCCCTTCTGCTGTGAACATCTTCTGCTCCTTTTTTTTTATTTCCTGACCTGGTCTGAAATCTACTGAATTGTAGCTGACAGCTAGCTATTTCATGTGTGTTATGCCCTGAATTTTGTTCTCAATACAACACTAGTAGGTTCCACTAATTAATTAAATTGTACTTCATAGACTTGGAGTCAGGGCTCTTGATACAAGATGCAAATTTATGCAACATATGCAAATCACTCATGTTCTCAAATTCCATGAACAAAATCTGGTAGCCTTGAGATAAAAAAGCCCCTGCCAAGCATCATGTCTTCTAATTATTGCTTAATCCCCCCACCCCCATCCTTTTAACATCGAACTAACACTTTCAGGTTTGGCAGAAACTGGTGGAAATACAATGAGAGTTGGTTATAAACAGGAAGTCTCTTAAGGGCAAAGCCTCTGCAATCTATTTCGTGTTCTCCCACGGCTCCTAATACATGACTGAGCACACATATTATTGCATAGGGTGCAGCACCACCAGCCCTGACCACTAAATTATGGATAGTTCAGGCGAACAAAAGCTGACAGCCCTGAAAGCTTTGCAAAACAGGGCACTAAAACCTAGGAGCAAGGAGACGATGACCTGCACTAATACGTGTGGCTATAAAAATTTGTAATTAAAATGAAACAAAATTTAGAAGCTGAGTTCTCAGAATAGCAACATTTCCAGTGTCTAACAGCTCCACGTGGCTAGTGACTTTCTTACTGGACAGCATAGATATTGAGCATTTCCATCATTATAGAAAGTCCTGTTGGACGGCACTGACCCAGATGTTTGCCACTCAAAGGCTTGTCCTTGGACCAGCAGTGTGGCATCATGTGGGAGCTTACCAGAAATGCAGGCTCTCAGGCTCTACCACTGATCTGCTGCCTGAGAATCAGCATTTTACCAAAATCCCCAGTTCATTCACATGCATGTCAGAGTGAGAGGCACAGGTTTAGCTCTACAATATAAATCAGATTCTCAAATTTTAGCATGAGTCAGGGTCATCTAGAGGGCTCATTGAACACATTGTTGGGCATCAATATGAGAGTTTCTGATTCAACGGGGGTGTCAGTGTCCCAGAGCTGTCATAACAAATTACCACAAACTGGGTGGTTTAAAACAAGAGAAATTTATTCTGTCTCTCAGTTCTAGAGGCTGAAAGTCTGAAATCAAGGTGTTGGTAAGGTCTTGCTACTTCAGAAAGCTTCCTTAGGTAAGGAAAAACTTTTCCTTGCCTTTTCCTAGCTTCTGATGGTTTGTGGGGAATCTTCGGTGACTCTTGACTTGAAACTGAGTAACTCCAGTCTCTGCCTCCATCACCACATGGCATTTTCCACTTGTGTATCTGTCGCTTCGTACGAGGACATAAGTCATATTGTATTAATGGCCCACCCTACTCCAGTATGACCTCATCTTAACTTAGCTAATTATAACTGCAATGACCCTAGCACACATTCTCACGTACTGGCGTTTAAAACTTCAACACATCTTTTTGAGGGGGACACAATTCAATTCATAACAGGAGGTCTAGGGTGGAATGTGATGATTTGCATTTCTAACAAGTTCCCAGGTGATGCAGATGCTGCTCCATGGACCACACTTGGAAAACTACAGATCTAAAATATCTACAAAGCAGGACTACATAGCACTAAATGTGGGATTATACTATAGAAATAACTGTGCTCAACTTTCCAAATGTGCAGAATTCCATTTTAAAGCATACATGAAAGATTGTCATCTGGTCTCTATGTGAATACTTCCAGTGACAGGGTTCTTATTACTAGCAGAGCAGCCTTCTCCAAAGCTATGCCTGGGGAAATTTGCACCCTTTGAACTTTATGACTATCTGATAAATCTCGATATCTGATGGCAGCTGAATGTCTCAATATTGAACTCTACATTTCCTTTGTATGACAGAGTTCTCAGCATCCTCTAGGCAACTGGCTTGCTCCTGAGGGCACATTTGTTGAGACTTTTAGGGGTGATAATCATGCCTCCTATTGGTTATGAATTAATTAGAAATAGACCTAGGAACCCAAAAGATGGAAATGAAAAGGTCATCCTCATTTTTAGTAAACATAGATTGGAAAGTAGAACCTCGACCTTGAGCACAATCAGCCTTCCCACTAACACCCACCTAAATAAATTTATCTGACACAGGCAGATACAGAGAAGCAGGACAATTGAATCTAGACCACCGACCACGATTTTGAGGGTAAGAGTTACAGCCATTATCACACAGAGAAATTCACCAACCACCAGGACAAGACAGGTTTTCCTGAAATAGAGAAAGGAAAGCTGTCTAGCATATCGTCCCCAAGACTTCCAATTCAATAAGATTCTCTTTTTTCTCTGGTCCTGTATTTAGCATCCATTCCCACAATTTCTCTCCTTTCAAACAGAACCTAGATATTATTTAAACAAGCCCCTCTCTTCCATGTTGCCCAATCTTCTCAGAAAGCTGACCCTATTCTCACCTTGAGCCAACCATAGTGACTCTGATCTCCTTGCATGTGATTGGTTCCAGAATTTAGGCTTAAGCCAATGAGTGCATAGCATTATTCTTGAGCCTGCTATTGGACCAGGGATGAGCATGTGATACAAATTAGCCTAATTAGACTAAAGGTGAGAACTTCTGTTCAGTGTTTGGAGGAGAGACTTTCTAATGAAGAAATATTCTGTCCCAGGACTTCTGGTAACCATCTTCTTACCAAAATAGGAGCCAGTCTGAACAAAAAGCCTCCACTAAGGCAGAAAGAACTCAAACAAGAGCAGAGAAACAGATCCCCAGATCCAATGATAACAAGTCTGCTCTACATTTGGATAATTTAATTATAAAGAATACTAAATTTTCTTGTTTAAGCTAGTGATGTCTGTGTTTTTGTCATTTCCGGGTAAAATAATTCTTATAAAAAAATAATTAAATATTATTCTAATGGATTAGTAGAAATTGCCTCATGGAAACCTGAAGAAATAAAACTAAGTCCTTACCCCCCAGCACTCCATTTTAATTCATTAATACTGCTCTTAAGGTATGTGCACTTGACTAGTGAGATCACTCCAGACACTGTGCCACCATCAACTCCCAGGACTCAGAACAGTACCTGCCATGGAATACACTCCAAGCAATCATTTATTAAACAAATGCAGCTGGAGACTGCATTAACATTTTTAGCAGACAGATAATTGTTGTCATATTAATTTCAGATAAACTAAAGCCCCTAGAACATCTTTATATAAATTGATGTCACAGCTGTCTGTCTCCTCCCTATATCTGAGCAATTGCATTGTGTATGGAGTTTTCTTTTTAAAACATCTTAACCTAAACAAAGGACTTGGGATTTATTGCTATTCAGTTGTATCTAGAAGATTCCAGCTTAGGCTGCATTCAGTTGATGTAATTTTTAATTGTGGCTCCACCATTTGTCACATCAACTATTCTTCCTATTTTGATATCATCACCAAAAAAAGATATACATTCCTTCTATAGCTTCATATGAATCAAACAGCAAAATGTTGACTGAAACAGCAGCAAGAAGAGGAGTCTGACTCTAGGTTCCCTCATTGTTTGCTTAAGTAGACACTCTATCCTGCTCTATGAATTCCGAACTTGGCCAGTAAAGTAACACCTGCCTTTCCAGAAATGTCGCCGTCATAATTTCTACCACTTCCAGGCCACTTCCTCTATCTCCATCCAAACCTGATGATTGGTGCATTTTGGAGAAGGCATTAAAAATGCCTAAGTCCTTGCTAAGTTCTTTGAAGTTGCCTTTGTGCAGGACCATGAACTGTCCTCCTCCAGCAAGCACAGAGATGCCCCCTGGTGGGGGGTCCACTCCTCTGCCCAGTAGTCAGTACAGCTGTGTCCATGACTGAATGGAGAAGTTAACAGTGTGAGGGCTGAGATATTAGACTAGGGGACAGATGTGGGTATGTAATCAATCATGTTCTCCCATCATGTTTACCAAAAACAAAGCTGAGATTTTTTTTTCTCTATTGGGTTGACACCTAAGTTTACTTATTCATTGCTTTAGAATTTAGATAGATAAGAGCAATGAGTTATTAATTAGCTGTTCCCCAAACTCAATCTTTTTTTTTTTTAAATTTTCATTCAAGGACATGTTCACTGACTTTTAGAGAAAGGGGAAGGAAGAGAGAGAGAGAGAGAGAGAGAGAGAGAGATGGATCGGCAGCCTCCTGTGTACCCCTCAACCGGACTTGAACCTACTACCTAGGCATGTGCTCTGAGAGGAGGGAATTGAACTGGCCACATTTCTGTGTACAGGACAATGCTCCGAACAACTAAGCCACACTGGTCAGAACCCCACACCCAATCTTAAACTCTGATTGTTCAAGGGCTTCAAATCCATCAAAATATATTACTATTGAGGCCTTCCACATAATCAAAATTAAAGCAGGTTTATCTGATAACTTAATAGTAAAACTAAAATGGGAAAAGAAATGAGTTGGGTATGACTTATTTTGAGCAACCTGATTATAATTTGAGGTGATTACTACCTTAATGCAGGTTGCTTTATCAAATTATCATAGATTGCTGGTTTAAACAACAGAAATTTATTTCTCACAGTTCTGGAGGCAGAGAAGTCTGAGATCATAGTGCCAGCATGGTTGGGATCTAGTGAGCTCTTTTTCTAGTTTGCTGTCTTCTCACTGTATCCTCACATAGGGGTGGGGGAGAGGGAGGGAGAGGGAAAGAAACAGCAAGCAAACAAATGCTGGCTTTGCTGTCTCTTCTTAACCAGGGCACTAATCTCATCATCATGGCTGTGCCCTCATGTCCTAATTACCACCCAAAGGCCAAATCTCCAAATACTATCACATTGAAAATTGTGGTTTCAACATTTATGAGTTTTGGTAGGAACAGAAGCATTCAGTCTATACCAATTATTATGTTTATTTAAAAAGTTAATTATTATCTACTAGTCAAATTAGGATGAGTATTAAAATGAATCACCCTCCAAATTATACATTTATAGTTTCCCCCTTCTGAAAATCAGACTACTTCTCCATAGCTTGTCTTTTGAATTAAGTCCCATCAACCACAATTTCTCTGAGATTTCTGTGGCTATTTAATGGCACTTGAATTTCCAAAGGCTTGCACTCATTAAAGCCACCAGGTGAACTCCTATCAAGTCTTATTTCTTGGAACAATTAAAACAAACAATGGCAATTGTCACTCCAAGTTTTCAACTATCTAGAAGAGATTCAGAGATCCGTGGTCAGTAACAATTTGTTATTTTGCTGAGGCATGTGGCTCGGGCCAACTCTCATAATCATAAATGGCATCAGTTTTCTTAGCCAGTGGCAGCTTAGTCAACTGCCCAACACCCCATCTCTACTCTGCATATGTTCTTACTCTTTATACTGTCGTGCTGATCATGACTTCTTTGTCTTATGAAAATGATGCTGAAAAAGGGGCTATTTCCTATTGTGATGGAAGTAAACAGGTCTAAAAAAAAGATGGCATTCTTGAGTTTGAAAGCTTGTGAAGGTCTTGAGTCAAATGTCTCATGAATGCCAGGGGACTTGTGCACTTTGGTGACATAATGATTAATTGAAATATTGATTTGTGTTGTGCTGTCTGTATTTTTCTCCTCCTTTCATCTCAAGAAGGTGGTCGAGTCATCGAGTGACTGAAGCTGAAGTTGTTTCAGGATATCTTTCCTTCTGATCTTCTGTGAAAAGCTGAACTTGTTGAAAAGCTTATGCTAGGAATTCTAGAGGAAGGTTCGGGGTGGGGGGGCGGGCCGAGAAACAGATTTTTCCCCAGATAGTGAAGGGTTAGAATTTGATGAGCTTTTGATGCCCCGGATCAGAAGTGGAAAGATCACAGAGGGTACAGCTTCCAGCTTATGTAAACTCACTGCAATAGAGAGCACCAGGCTCCTATGGACCGACCACGTGGTGGGGAACAGAGATAATAACAGAAAAACAAAACAAAACAAAAAACCCATATGACCTGAAGATGAGCTATTTGGTAGAAATGGCTAAGTTTCATCAATAATCTATTTTACCTCTCCCTCCTGGGCACAAAGGTCAACTCTCTCTGCCAGCCCCCCTTCCCCCAACATCTAAAGTGGAGGCAAGTGACTGAGTCTGGCTGATGAAAAATAGGCTGAAGCCTCATGACCTCTCCATTGCCACCTCCAAGCTCTCCCTGGTCTGACAGGAACAAGGATTGCAATGCCCAGAGGATGGTTGGAAGAGTCCACACTGGAAGGAAACTGGACCCCTGAGTTAATGAAGCCCAGGATGGCTTCCTGAACTGGGATCATTACACTGGACTTTGAGTGAGTAAGAAGTAAACTTCATATCTTAAGACACTGTGACTTAGAGTAGTTTTTGTTTTTGTCTAATAACTAGCTTAGTTACCCTGACTAATTCAGGTGCTTTACCCCAATTTCTCATGCAAACACAGATGCCTCCCAGGGCTTATATCTGGAGCAGAGGAAACCCAAATAATAACTGGGATTGAATTTGTTGACTCAGCGAGATCCTGAGAGTTGCATTTCATTTGATTTAAGGACAATTCATGACTTTGAAATGAGACTTGACATTATAGACTGAGTTTCACCTCATTTCTCTACCTGAACTCCTTTTTCTTTCTGGAAAAAACGTAAACTGAGGAATCTATCCTCTCTGACAAATAAGGTTCTTCAGCATACCTTGGTCCCTGCCAGTGCAGGTGGGTGTCAGCTTCCTGACCTCCTACTCCCATTCTTTTGCTTCCAGCCCCTCTTGGACCTTCCGGGGTATGGGTGCAAGCATGAGAGATCTGGAGAGCAAAGAGGAAGCCTTTCTTTCAGGTCTTTGGCTTCTTTAGTCAATTAATTAGATTGAAATTTCAACTTCAGGCTCCTCTGCTGGTCTCTAGCTGATGCTGCCGCCTGAAAGAAACACTGCCCACCACACACACGCGTTTAACAGCAAGAGCAGCTCAAAGCCCCTCCACACCTCTATTCCAAGAATAATCCAAGGAAAGGGTTGATACCTGTGAAAGCTGAGTGCTGAAGCCCTCTCTGTCCACCTCTTCAAAAGAATAACTACCCTCAGTCTGTCTTTATTTTGTGTTAGAGCTCTTCTTTTTCAGTGAAAAGTCCCCGCTCTCTATTCATTATAAAGAATAAAGAGCTTTTCAAGTGTGAGTTGCTAAACCCAGAAAGGCACAGAGCTATTTTTAAGAGGGTTTCAACTCTGAGCTGTCACACCAGGCCAGCCTGCCAGCAGCGAGGTCTTCCAGGGAGGCCGAGGGCAATCTCAGCCTCTCCCCAGGAGGGGACCTTCAGGCAGGAAGCTCCTGGGGCAGAACCGTTCTAGCTCTCTGGCCCACACAGCCCTGCTGCCTTCATCCCTGGCTCCTCTAAGCAGATCCTCACAAGGGGGTGGGGGGAGTGGTTTTTATTCTCACCCATTTGAGGTTTGCCTGCTGCCTTAGGTTTCTCACATCCACTTCCTCCAAATAGGAAACAATCTGCTTGATTCCCATCCGGGAGCAGAGAGAGGAGGGGGGCCGTCTTTATGTCCTCTCCTATCTTCGTCAAGCCATATGCAACTGGCAGCCACCACGCTTCTCTCTGTGGGAAGAGGATAATCAGAGCTGGATTCCCGAATGAAAGGAGGAACATGCAGAGTCACCTGCCTCCTGTCCATCGGTAGTGGAGTCCTTGTGGCCAGGGTCAGTCCAGAGCTCTTCTGAAGTCAGTGCACTTTAGGGGTGGGGAGGGGCTCTCAGATTCAGAGGGAGAGGGCCCAGGTTCAAGTCTCACCTCTCAGAGCTTCTGGTTCTGAGTTTAACATGAAGATAACAGGACCGTCCTCTCAGAGGTGCCGTGGGTAGGATCTTCCATGCTCATGGGGGTGTGGGAAGGCTGTTCAGTCCCGCAGCCTGTCACGTGTGTCCATCTGAGGGCTGGTGAGACGTGTGCTCTCATTTCTTTCAAGAGCAGAAAATGATGCTGCTGGATGATAGAGGAAATGTTGACAATTTGATAGAAACTATTAATGACTCAGGAGGATGGAGACTATTTTTCCATCCTCCCATTCCATTAAGCTTCTTCACCAGAAAAAAAAAAATCACAGGGAATTGAAACTATTCTATTGTTCTTATAGTTTCAGGGAGTAAAAGACATGCATGTATACTGAAATAATGAGAGAAAAGAAAAAAATGACCAATTATGTCATATAAAAATGGCTAAAGGGAATAGAGAAATTTACAACATACCATGTACTATAGAGGCACAGAACTTACAAGGATATATTTCATTAATTCTTTTTAGGAAAAAATAATAACCACAAAAATATAGGCAAAAGAGAATGATCAAACCTAAGGGGAGGGGCAGTGCACATGTATGCAGCTGATAAGGTTATACTGTTAGCCAATTAGGCTCTGAGCTTCCGGGAGGCCAAGGCAAAAAGGGACATATGATGTTACCAAATTTATATCTTTCATGAGGAACCCCCTACTGCTACCAATTCTTTATCCTTTTTTATCATAAGACTCACAAGCATGGATATTTATCTCCAGGAAGAGAATACTCAGGGAGTTTTATTATGGCATTCTTCAAGTATTTGATGGGCTGCCAGATACAAAAAGGAAAAATTGCTTTGGGTAATTCCAGACCACAAAACTAGAATCAACGAGTGTAAGTTAAGAGGAACAGATTTTGGTTAAAAATAAAGAACTTTCTAACAATTAGAGTTGTCCATAAATGGAATGAGCTATCTGGCAAAGAAGTGAGCTCCCTGTTACTGGAAGTGATCAAACAGAGGCTGGCTAACCATCTGTTAAGGATAAAAAGGATTTGTGCATAATGAGAGAATTATGCAACAACATAATACAAGGCTCTTCATGACAGTTTTATTTATAATAGTAGAAAAGAAAATAGAACCAAGCTAAATGTCCAACAATAGGGTAGTTAGATTATTTATGGTACTCTCATATGATTTACTTTTTTACTGATTTTATAGATGTTAAAAGTCAAAAAAATAATGACATGGGAAATGCTTAAAATCTATTACTAAGATTCAAAAAGCAGGCTACTAAAATAGAACATATATATTTAGTATAAAGAAAAGTTGTGTATGGAAAAATAACACTATGTAGTATGTACACGAACACATTAATAGTGGTTACTGTTAGTGTTTGAATTATGGGTGAGTTTTCTCTTCTAAGTTTCTCAGGGTTTTCCAAGTTTTCTGCTTTGAGCACTTGCCACTAAGCAATTAGGGGGGAAAAGTAAAAGTAAAAAACTCCAGAAGCACTTGTTATTAACTTGTAAATTAAACTAGATGATCCCTATAGCTTTTTCAAACCTCAGATTCTATGATTTTTATTTTAAATTGACCTCAGGCAGTATATACAATCTTAGGATCCAAGTTGTTAACCACTGTGTTATACTGCCTTAGAGTTGTGAAAGGATTCATTAAATTAACATTCACAAAGTATCTAACAGGAAAGTGGGCAGTCAGTATGTTAAGTGTCTCCCTAAACTTTCCCATAGCTCTGTGAAAGACTTTTTGGTGATCCTCCCCAGGGCTGCACTCCATCAGCGCACCAGGAACATGTGGCCCAGCAGTAGGTAGCTTTGTTATCAGTGGCCCTCGTGTCAAACTCAGGGATATTAGAAATCACGTCCCACAGGACTCCATTCTGGGACTGATTCTTTAATATTTCATCAATGATTTACATGGATAGAACAGAAAATAAGCTTCTAAAGATGACAGATGATACATGCTGTTAGCAGATGACACCCATCGTCAGTTAGGAAGGCTAGCATCCAGGACAGGATTAGAATTCCAAATGGCCTGGCAAGATGGAGAAGAGGTGGAGGCAAGAAGAATAAACTTCATTAGGAACTAGCACAGGGTAATATATTTATTAAGAGGGACACATTATACCAGCAGAGCGAGGGCAATGACTAACAGTGAATGGTTGTTTCCGGAAAGAGTTCGTGGTTAAAGTTGCTCATAAGGTACAAATAAGACAGAAAGTCAAGTGTGAGTCTGAAAATGCACTGAAAAAAATAAGACTATGTGGGGAAAGTCAATTTTTACATTAGGTATTATATTTTAAAAACTCTTTTTTGAATACTGTGGGTTTTTTTTCCCTCGATATTGATCTGGACATCTTGGAAAAGACACATAGAAAGCAAAAGGAATCTTTATGATTGCAAATACAACCAGAGGGAATAGTGAAGGAGCTGAGACTTTTAACTGAATAAGACAAGTCAATCACTGACAATTCATTTAAGAATTATTTCCTCGCAGCATCTCTGTGCCAGCCTTTGTGCTGCCTTCTAGGAAACAAAGAGAACCAAGCGCTGGTTTCTGCCCTTGAGAAGCACGGAGATAAGAGGATAATCACTTTTAAGTTTATAAAGACTATTATTTAGAACTTTGATATATGTGTCATTCCTGGCTAATGCCTATGCCTCTCTTTCTTCTATCTCCTCTTCCTTACTTTCCTCCCTCATTCCTTCTTCTTCTTTTCTTTTTCTTCCCTGCCCTAAACTTTAGTGGGCTGCATACCAAGCCCCTCTCTTCTACTGTGGACGATATAATAGATTTCAAGGTAATTCTATAAACTTACCTTTCACCTTTTATATACTCCAATAAAACTGCAGGCAATGAAGCAAGACTGGGAGAGAGAAAATAGGTTTTTAGATGCTAAATAGATCAGTTTGACTAGAGAGAATGTTAGAGAAGATGTATTATAAATTTTATGATATTAAGGAATTTGAACTTTCTCTTTTTGTGACAAAGTCAATGAAAGTTTATGAGAGCGGAAGTGACAAGATCAATGTAGGGTTTTAGGGAGAGTAACCCTGTGGTAGGTTGTTAGGGAACAGATTGGAGGCACGGGTCCTGTTAGAAGGTGGTATTAAGCTATAAACAGTAAAGAATTAGGCAGTAGAGCCAGAGTTAGGCAGTAGAGCTAGAAGAAGCAAAAAATATGTGGAGTAAGAGACGCTGTAAAGGAAAAATGAATCAGATTTGGTGCCTAAGTAAATCGCGCATCAAAGGAGAGAAGAATTGAAAACAACCTATTGGTAATAGGAAAGGAGTCTGGGACATGAAAATGGCATTAACCAAAACAGGGCAGGAGGGAGGTGAAAGCGGTTCATAGTACGGGATCATGATGGGTTCAGGACTAGACAGGCTGTCTTTCTGTTGATGGAATCTATCAAGAGCCATATATCCAGCAGGGAGCTGGGAATAGATTTCCTAGGAGATCACCCTCACAGAGGTAATAGTGTGTTTTGAACTCCTCCACCTGTATATCCCACTGACACATCATACTTCACATGCCTAAGATTGAACTCTACTGTCATTCACAAACACAAATTAAGCGTTGGTTAATTTGCTTTAAAACACGCAGGCCACCAAAGTCAGAGTCATTTTTGGTACCCTCATCTGCTGCCCTTCTTGCTCCCACAAACAACTAGTCGCAGAAACAATGGATTCTAAGAGCAAATATGTGGCTTATCGATTCCTAGGGCCACAGTTAATCCTTGCATGCTTTGTTACCTTAACTATCACAGCTTTTTAAAACAGATTTTCTCATAAATCTGTATTTTTCTACTGTTTACAAAATGAAGTCCAAGGTCTTCCAGGAATGGACACACCAGTCCAGCCTAATCACTGACAGCATTTGCACACACCCAGCCTGGAAGCCCCCCACAGCTTCCTCTCCTTTCTTTAATACCAGCCAGGCATTTTTGTGCCTGAGGGGCCTCTACTGATGTGCACATTCCAGAATAACTTTTCCCACTCAAGGAGAATATCTTTCAAGTTTGGAGTCACATGCTAGTCCCCTTGTGAGGGCTTCTCTGACCTCCCATTGCTTGCCGCCACTCATGTCACTTTTTCTTTTTTGAAAGCAAGAGCCTGAACCAGGGAGATGGGAGTAGACATGGGAAGAAGCAAAGGATGTAATAAAAATCTAAGCAAAGGGTTGTGGGCATGAAGGACACAGAGAAGGAATGAGTGCAAAGGACAGTCTTGGCCAGCCCCATTTGACTGGGGAGAATTAAAATGTAACGGGGGAAAAAGAGATTAATTTGGCTTTGAGCGTATTTGGGTTGAGGTACCAGTAATGAACCCAAATTGAGCTCATAGTTGAAAAGCCTTACAAAAATGAAAAGGTTGATTGAGGCTAGAGAAAAATATCTGTAAATTACATGCAAATGACGATACCGGATGCTCGGGGACTGGAAGAATAAAGGAGACCTCTGGAGAAGAGGCTGTTGGAAGGCTGGTCTGAGGACAGAGCTATGAATGTGTTACCAATTTCTAACAGGAGGTGAGGAAGTCCGACTATCAAAAACACCAGACGAAGACTGCCTACCGAGGCGAAACTATATGTTTTGTTTTCCTAAAAGATAATTTTTTTGGTCTTGAAACTTTTATGAGAAACTTCCAATTTCTGAGCTGTTAGGCTTCTGATTTGAGGAAACTGCTGATTTTCTGCTCAAATTGGTTCCCTTTTGATTATAAATCTTGATAACTAGCAGTATGAAAATCGGTCATTGCTCTTTCAAAAGAGGTATTCCATTCTCATATGGGGGTATCTAACCAAAACCAACAGCAACCAAGTATGAGACTGTCGAATTTGAAGGGAAGTAGTTTAATAGGGCTGGTTTTCACATGATCTGATAGCATATTGCAGGTAGGGTGAGGGGCTGGAGTAAGATGTATTAAATGGATTCAATTTGACAAAATCACAGCTTTTAAAAGAACTTTTCTTTGGCACATGGGTTCTTTGTTGTTTTGGGAGAAATTTGTTGAAATAGAAATAAAAATGTTATAAATAGAAATGCTTGTTATAAAAATAATTCAAATGATCCACAAATATAGAAGTAAATGTAAAAGCTTGACTATAGTAAACAATTTGGCCATAAACTGTTAGACATCTTTAGAATACATACACAATCGTATCTGCATATATCTTTTCTGTTCTGACTTGCTCAACTTCAACCATCTCATTTCCACTAAAAATAACACATGCTAACAATTACCAATTACATTAATAATTAACAATTACATTAATTACAATTTGTTAGCACATCCACACATTACATTTCACATGCATTATATGCTGGATCCTCACTCCGATGCTCAGAAGCAGGCAGGTTGGGATTATTTGTGTCATTTTATAGACCTTGTAATTTGTCCAACCTCAAATCTGATTTGCTGAAGAAGTTGCGACTGAACTTGCTTTCTCCATAGCAAACAACAAGTGTCTTTCCTGCATCACACTGTTTCCCACTGGGGAATTCCACATCCAGATCTCCCCAAGCTCAGCTAAAGTGTCTTACAGAGTAGTTAGCTCAAAACTTAAATTAGGATACAATTTTGAACATCACCATACAGTTGCCTAATAGTTTTTCCTTAGAAGGGAAATGGGTGGTCTTTCCAGCTTGATCTGCCAAGTACCTTGATCACATGTTGAAGTGATGAAAATGGAAGGTACAAAAAATAAATAAATAAACAAACCCCTCTGCAGAACCCCACACTGATGTTTTTCAATGTAATCCAGCTAGTAAATAATGCTGGCAATGGGCACACCCACTATTGGACAGCATGCTGTTAAAAAAAGAAAAAGACAACAGGCCCACTATGGAGCTGCTCATACTAAGCCCCACGGCACCTAACAGAGGCTTAACTTAGGTTAAGGCTCTCCCAGAAAGGGAATATTAAACCAGTCAATCAATAATCACCTGATCAGCAATAGTCAGGTGATATGCCTGAAAGGCCCCTGCCTCCCCTAAATTAAACTGGCCTTGCACAAAATGTCTTTCGTTTTGTACAACTCCTTGGAGCTCCTTTCTATCAGGTAGATTGGATTGCTAGATTCAAATTTACTTGTGTTCAAATTAACTCTTAAAATGTTAAATATTCCTCAGTTTATCTTGTGACAGTTTTAATAAAGGGAAATTTGAGGGAGAAATGCAAGATATAGTGTAGTGGAAAGAGCAATACTACAGTTGTCCCTCGCTATATCGCGGTTCACTTATTGCGGCCTCACTGCATCTAGGGTTACAGTGTACCTCAGGTTACCCGCAATACAGTGAAGCTGCGATAAGTGAACCGCGATATAGCGAGGGACCACTATATCACTGGTGAGTACCCATATAGAGTTTCATATGTTGTTAAAATTACGTAGGTTTAAGAGTGTAGAAAGTGTGTAAGAGCATATGAAGTGTTTATAAGAGTGTGGGAAAGGTTTATAGGAGTGTGGGAAGGGTTTATAAAGCCTTAAAATATATATAAATAATAAAATAAATATAACACCGCTACTTCGCGGATTTTCACCTATCGCAGGTCTCTGGAACGTAACTCCCATCGGTGAGGGATCACTGTATATTTAATTTCTGAGAAATATTTTTGTCTACATTTTAATACTTTGAAATAGACATTCATCTTACAAATCCATGGATCTTTGAAGTGGTAAACAGCAGTAAATGGAGACTCATTAAAAATAAGATTATTTTTAAAAGACTTTATTTATTTAATTTTAGAGAGAGAGGAAGGGAGTGAAAGAGCTCCCTTTCAGCTCACAGGCCGGAGTTCAATCTACTGAGCCACACCAGCCCAGGTTAAAATAAGATTCCTGCCTAAACTTCTGCATTTCCTCATCTTGGACAGGCCATTTAATCTGCCAGGATTGTGAACATGGGCAACATACAGAAAGCTCACTACAAAGGATAGGAGGTGCTCTTAATGATAACTAACATTTACTGAGGGTGTACCCAGTTCCAGTTACTGTTCTTAGCACAATGAGAGAATTTTCTCTCATCTCATCCTCACAATGAATTGCACTGGCTGGTGTGACTCATTTGGTTGGAGCATTAGCTGGTAAACCAAGAAGTTGTGGGTTTGATTACTGGTCAGGGCACATGACTAGGCTGCGGGTTCCATCCCTGGTTGGGGAGCAAACGAGAGGTCCCAGGTCCAGGTGCATAGGAGAGGCATCAATTGATGTTTTTCTCTCACACTGATGTTTTTCTCTCTCTCTCCTTCCCTTTCCCTCTCTCTAAATCAATAAGCATTTCCTCAGGTGAGGATTAAAAAAATAATAATCCTCACAGTGAATCTCTTAGGAAAATCCTATAAATATTCCAGTTTTACAAATGAGCAAAGTTAGATTTAGAAATAGTTACAGGTTAAAAACTGGTGATGGCAAAACTGGGAGTTAAATAAGGTGGTACAAGGCCAGAGGCGTCCCAACTAATCCGGATACTGTTGATGTACTTGCAACCCATAATTTCACATTATCGTCTTTGTGTTTTCCTTCTTCCTTCTCCATTCCTGTGTGGATCACTAGCTGATTTCAGATGCCGTTGGGTTTATAAACGTGAAGCTTGCAAGGCATGGTAAACATTAAGGATGGTAAGTAATATGATTCCTAGCCTCTACCCACACACACACCCCCACCCACACACACCACACCATCAGACTGACCTTTGGATAACCTTTTGCACAGTGGCAAAACAATTAAACAACATATCACTTAAACAATGAAAACAAAAACACACCAAAAACCCAACAACCTTGTATGGGCTCTTTAAAAAGTAAAGCAAATTAAATTTATTAGAAATCCTTGTAATATCCAAAAAAATGTGTTAACTTCAGTTACCAGTTTGGGCAACTTCCATTAAGTTTCCAAGTAATAATATACATTCCAGGTGGATTATAGAAATACCTGTAAAAACTTCGGAAAAGCTAGAGGAGATACAGATGAGGACAAGAAGGTAGCCTAGAATACATCTATAACTTTCTAGAGAGGAGGTGTTTTGATTTGTTTTGTTTTGGGAGGAGGTGGCAAAATACTCAGAAACTGATTTTGTGTTCACCAGCAATTTATTAACATGGATTTGGTTTGGGAAATTATAATTTCTTAAGACAATAGCATACAGCATAATATCTCTTAATAAGCCAAATTTTTTAAAAATCCATAGCAACAATAGATTAATTACACTATTTTTCCAGGCAAGGGAGGTGAAAGGAATAAGTTCAAATTTGGAAGTGCACCTTTTATACAAGTTTGGTTTATTGGAGAGCTGACTTAACCGACCCGGAGCTGAATTTCAGCGGAGAAACTAATGTCCTTTGTGCTACAGCACACTGTGAAGGAACACAGCTGCAGGAGATGGTGGGCAGACTGACTCCTTCAAGGGGCCACTGCTGAGCATTGTCACTGTCTATGAGGAGTTCCGCTGACAGGAACTAAAGCTCCAAGGGTCTTCAGAAAGGTACGTCAGCTAAGTGTGCCTAGCTGAGACCAAAACTCTTGAATAGTCCTCACAAACTCTGTGTTTATTGGGTTGGCCAAAAAGTCTGTATGTTTTTTCTGTAAAATAAAAGACATATTTTTCATTTTCATCAATAACTCTATTGATTTAGATATTTTTAGTATATCAGTTATCCCCCACATGGTGTTACATTGATTGTTCTCAATTAATGTCTTGATTTGATCCTTATCAACTTCAACTGGTCTACCCAACCTTGGAGCAACGTCCAGTGAGAAATCTTTAGCATGGAATTTCACAAACCACTTTCACAAGCTCAATCAGTCACAGCACCTTCTCCATACACTGCACAAATCTTTTTTTGCATTTCAGTTGAATTTTTACCTTTCTTGAAGTCATAAAGCACATACGCCAAAAATGTTATATATTAAAATGTCTGCACAAAAATTCACCAATTTTGATAGTTTTTTGAATGTACACTGATATGACATCTGTCACAATACAATCTAACAAAATTGTTTTGAATGATGTTCAAGACAACTAAGTGCTACTAGAGTCATCTTATGGAAAAAACAAACTTTTTGGCCAACCCACTATGGCACAGATACAAGGTTCATGTGCCTGCTACTTCAAAAAACAGGTCAATATTAAAGAGATTGGACTTTGGAGCAAGAAAATGTTTATTGATTGAGAAGGCTTAGCTCAAAAAGATGAGAGAACTAATTCTCAAATTCACTGTAAGAAAACTAAAACATTCAGGCATCTTATATATCAAGGGAAGGGTGGAAGAGTGAGGCAGGAGGTGGGGACTGTAGATAGTCAAGCTAGAAAAGGGAGCCAAAGAAAACCTCAAAATTTCTGAATCCCTGAGTTTCTGGCCTGTGGACCAACACATCTGTGTCAGTTCTGGAGGGAGATTCCTGTACTTTGTGCATATTTTCCTACCTCTTCCTGACAAAGAGGCTGCTCAAGCCTCAAGCAGAATTTCTCTAGTTAATTAGCACATCTGTAGCAGAAGCTATAGTCTGGAGGCCATCAAAGAACAAGCATTTCACTCTTACAATTACAGTCTAAATGTCCCTTTGAATAAGTGCTTCTCCACTTGTTATTACCAGTAAGCCCCCAGCAAGGTCCACTGAGCATCTGAGCTGCTTAGTGCTTATCAATGACAACATATACTGACATCATTACAAAACTTACTTTATCTTTAAAAATAATTTTACTGCTAAAAACATTTTTGTCTTTTTCATAAATGACAAATGACACTAGAGCTCCTCTGAGGCTCTGTCACAGCCAACTTATGGCCCACCCAAACTGTAAAGTGTGACTTTTTCATATGAAGGGCTAGTCTTGGCTCATGCTTCACAACTTCCTAAACCCTCTCAAATAAGCAACAGCTGGCCTCAGTGAGCCTCCAGCCCCTTTATTGCTTGCTATGTGGCCCCAGGCCCAGAACTGGCAGCAGCCAGCCTAGACTCACAGCTTGGCTTTGCCTAGGAATTTCCAAGCCAGGCACAAGTAGCAGACATTGCAGATTGCTTTATAGCTCATGTAGGGTGGCCCCGGGCACAACACAAGGGTGGGCTGACTTTGGCCTGCACCACCCAGGGATTCTCAGAGCCTACACACCTACTGGAAAACTACAGACCACTTTGGAACACTTCCACCTGACACCTGCATAGCTGATTCTCAACGGAGGGCAGAGGGTGGTGGCCAGTGGTCACAGCTAGTCCTTGTAGCTGAATGGCCTAGGTAAATCCCTCTCATTGACCTTCTAATAGCAACCAAGACTCAACTACAAGAGAAGGGTGTACTCAGTCCACATGAAGGGCACACCTTGAGTACCCACACTGGGTGATAGGCAAGGCTATGCCACTAGACTCTAAAGAACACCTACTTCATTAGGTCACTCTACCGAAACAGGGAGTCACAGCAGCTCTACCTAATAGAAACAAACACAGGGAGGCTGCCAAAATGAAGAGACAAAGAAACATGACCCAAATGAAAGAACAGATCAAAACTCCAGAAAAAAAAACAACAAACAAAATGGAGATAAGCAATCTACCAGATGCAGAATTCAAAACACTGCTTATAAGTATGCTCAAGAAATTTAGTGAGGAAATAAAAAAATCCAGTCAGAAATGAAGGATACACTAATTGAAATAAAGAACAATTTAAAGGGAAACAATAGTAGAGTGGATAGAATCAAAAATCAGATCAATGATTTGGAACATAAGGAAGCAAAAAACAACTCATAAGAACAACAAGAACAAAAAACAATCCAAAAAACAAAAAACAAACAACAAATGAGAATTGTGTGAGCAACCTGTGGGACAACTTCAAGCGTTCTAATATTTGCATGATAAGGATGCCAGAAGGAGAAGAGAAAGAGCAAGAAATTGGAAATCTATTTGAAAAAATAATGAGAGAAAACTTCCTTAATCTGTTGAAGGAAATAGACATGCAAATCCAGCAAGCACAGAGAGTGCCAGACAAGATAGATGCAAAGAGACCCACTCCAAGACACATCATAATTAAAATGCCAAAGGTTAAAGATAAAGAGAGAATCTTAAAAGCAGTAAGAGAAAAGTAGTCAGTTACCTACAGGGCCATTCCTGATAAGGCTGTCAGCTGATTTCTCAAGGAAAACTTTGAAGACTCGAGGGGATTGGCAAGAAATATTCAAAGTCATAAAAAACAGAGACCTACAGCCAAGGTTGCTCTACCCAGCAAAGATATCATTTAGAATCTAAGGGCAGATAAAGAGTTTCCCAGACAGAAAAAAAAAAAAAAAAAACTAAAAAAGTCATCATCACCAAACCATTATTATATGAAATAGTAAAAGGACTTAATAAAAAAAAGATCAAAACTATAAAAATAAAATGGAAATAAATACATATCTATCAACAATTGAATCTAAAAAACAAATCTAAAATAGGTAGTTACAGAATAGCCATGGTGATATAAAGTACAATATAGGCAATAGAGTAGCCAAAGAACTTATACACATAACCCATGGACATAAACAATAGTGGGGACATTGCCTGAGGGAGTGAGGAGTGTTGGGTGGAGGGAGAAAAGGGGGAAAAATTGGGACAACTTTTATAGCATAATTAAAAAATAATTTATAAATAAATAAATAATCTCAGTAAAAGAAGTAAATACTACTAGGGAAGGGCTACACTGTCTGTGGAGTAGCCCATTTTCTGTTTAACTGCTTCATTAATAAGCTCACTTTTACTTTACACACACACTATGCTAGATCACATTTAAATTCTTTCCCACATGAAACCAAGAACGCACACAGTGTCATGGGTACCCCTATCCCCAGACCCCTTGAATGCCTGCGTTGTCTCATTGAATCCAGAGATGTGGAGCTTGTGAATACTAAAAGCCCTCTGCATTAAGTATCCTCCGTTCTCTGTTGTTTCCTGCATATTTCTTTACCTTACACCATTTCTGTGGAAGAGGGTGGAGGGTCCCATTTTACAGATTACCAAATGAGGCTCTAGGGAGTAACATGTCCAAGGCCTTCAAAGCCTGGGCTTTTCCACTGGATTCTGCTGGGGGCAGAGGTAGATGTCTCAAATCACGAAGCCAAAGAAAACCTTCAGTTGTTCTTTTCAAAGCTCCCAATCTGACTTTATTCATAGTTTTGCACTCTCTTTCTGCAAGAATCCCCTCCAAATTTTCTAAATGTCACATTCCTCCAAAACCCGATCCATGTCTGTATGGGAGTCAAAAGGCTGAATAGCAGTCATCCTGATGAAATCGACCTCTGGCTCCAGCTCCCTCCCGGTGCAGAGCATGGTACAAACTGTAGGATTTCTGGCCAGCTTCAGAAGCGGGGACTTCAAACATCCTGCAGTTCTCCTGGAAGCCCTCCCTGTAAATTTAGCATTCAACTTTCCTACATTGGCTCACCATGCAGAAATTCTTGGAGGGCAAAGTTGACAACATTTTTACAACTTTGGTATTTTTCATTAATTGTAAAGTTGCCCATAGCCAGTAGGAAATGAAATGCAAAAGAAAGGAGAGTGGATCCCTTCCAGACGTCTACAACTCTCAGATTATACTAAACCTAGAGCGAAAACCCTCTTTAGCATTTGAAAGGGAAGGCAATTGTATTACTAAACCTCACTCAACCGCCTCCAGACTTTTCTCAGCCAGAGAACAAAGGGAATAAAGCAAATAGCACTTCACACCCTCATTCACTGGAGGTTAAAAGAGACCTCCCACTATCCAAGGTCAGTTTGGGAGTGTTTTGAGGAGGTGGGCACTGGCCCAGGGAACAAAATGTTTACCATCGCTCTCTGGCTGGCTGCTCTGTTTTCCTTTCAGCACGTGCAGGGGGTCATCTGTCAGAATTGGACATTTTTATCTCCGATTAGCTTGCTGGTGGTCAAATTATACTTCCCTGGTCCTCTTCAGTCATCTTCAGATTCTCGATTACAGCTGAACTAAGAAAGCAGGGCCACCCTGAGCCAGTCCAACTCCCTGGAGATGACTATTCATTCGTACTCATCTTGTCAACAGCAACTCTTTGACCGCATAACATGTATCAAGCACTGTGCTGGGCGCTGGAAGGATGTGTAATATAAGAGCTGATGTTGTCTTAGAGCTTCAATTCAATGAGGGAAGAGTGTCATTAAACAATGAAACACACACTCTGTTATTTAAGTACGACCATGAAGGAGCTCGGTGTGCAAAGAGAATATAATATGAGAGTGGCTGACTTCACATACGCTGTAAAAGCGGTGTCTTTTTTGAGGAAGTGAAGGAGTAGGAGTTAGCCATGTGCTGGGGAAGATGAGGTCATGCTGGGTATAGGGGGCAGCAGGCAAAAAGTCCCTGACTCAGGAAAATATGGCCTGGCCTAGGAATGGAAAGAAGGCTAATGTGGTTGTAGCCCAGAGGGGAAGCTAGAATGGGAAGGGGACTATGGCAGGAGGGGAACTTCCGTAAGGCTTTTTGTATTCTGTAGTCTTTCGTCTTCTATCTCCAAAGCAGTGGAAAGCTAGTTACAGGGATTTAGTGAGGGAATGACTTAAGAGGTTGGCTGTATAGAGAAAGAGTTTTAGGGAGCAAGAGACTGATTCAGGGAAACAGGTAATAAGACCAGTCAAAAGTCAAGATAAGAGGTTCTCAAATTTTAATGAATTGTCTGAAGATCCTGTCAAAGTGCAGGTTCTGACTGAGATCTGCATTTAAAATCCAGGTCCCCAGACTGCTGGCCCACCTCACAAACACTTCAGTAACAGAGTTTTAAAACAAGATGTTTGCCACAGAAATGAGGAAAATCAGACAAATTTGAGAGCTGTTGTGTGGAAAGTCTCATAGGTCTCTGACATGGGAAACTCGGTGAAAGGAGGTAGCATTCAGTGAGACTGCTGGCAACGGAAAAGCTCAGTTTGAACACGTTGTTTGATGAGGAATCTCTAAGTAGGCCATGGTCCATATGGATCTGAAGCTTGAGAAAGAGGAGAAAGCTGGATACACAAATTTGGGAGTTATCAATACGTAAATGATAACCGAACTATGAAAATGGATGCTACCAGTCTAGGGAGAGAGTATACAGCAGGGGGCACGAACTCAAACTTGACTGTTGGACATCTGTGGGTCTTCTTAAGTATCCTGGGAAGAGAAATGGCCCAAGATGAAACAAGTATGTAACTGAACAGGGAGGAGAAGCCAGCAAGCATTTCGGAGATGAGAAGGTCAGAGAGATAGAAGAAAAGACAAGTTGCTATCCAACAGTCATTGCTTTTCTTTCTTGCGACAGAACAGATTTTAAACACAGAGATGACTTGAGATGAAGGAAGGTAAACCCTCCCTGCAGCCCCAGTAGCTGAGCCGTGGTTGATCTAAACCCGACGTAAGAATCTCACTCACTCCGCCTGAAGACTGGACCAATGCTGGACTCTGACCAATGAGACAAAAAAGAGCACAGGTTGGAGTGAGTGGAGACTGAAAGAAAGCATTTTTCTTTCCTATAAAAAGGACAAGAACAAAGAAAGAGCTTCATGGTGTCACTGTTTCCCCCTTTTTTTTCTGCCCTGAACTCAGGCATGGTGTTAGAGTAATGTCAGCCATCCTAGGGCTGAGAAGAGAGG